>BGNK01007631.1:0-16065 GCA_003297005.1 Symbiodinium sp. clade A Y106
CCGATTTGCTGCAGAAATCCTAAACCCTCCCAAAGCACCAAGCATCAGTTATTTCCGGAATTCCGAAGCCCCTTCAAACAGAGCCTGTGCCAGATTCTGTAATCTGAAGTCTGGGTTCCAGAACCAGCTGAACAGTTGGGGCCCCCAAGATTTCTATACTGGATACTCGGAATGCCCAAACCTCCTGAACAGTTGGGGCCCCCAAAATCTGGAAACTCCAAATGCCAAATTCTGGATTNNCAGTTGGGACCCCCAAAAACTGGAAACTCCAGAGGCCTCCAAACAGTTGTGCTTTTTCTGGGTGGCTGTATATAAGGGAAGTAGTTTTCCACTGTTACTGGGCGGGGGTGGTACCCAAGATGTGACATGCCCACAGTGCGTTGCCTGAAAATCGCAACATCCAAGAAGGTCAGGTCCAAAAGTTCATGAAAAGCAAACGGACATGCCACATGGAGCGAAAGCGGAAAAATGATCTGCAGGAGTAAACACCAACCCTTGCATAACATGAAGATCATGTTTGACTTCTCGATGTAGCTCATGACAATCCGACTCTAAAGCGCGGTGGTGCAAGATGAGCTGTTGTTGCATCCAGTGCAACAGTCCTGAACGTACACGATCAGGTAGTCTCCACCTGTTGCCTTGCCAGCGATCCGTGTCCATTGCTTATCGGACAAGAAAGTCGGGGCAAACAAATGTCCTGTTTCCGATGAGCATGCACATTCTTGTGGCTTCCCTGGTACCCAAGACCTCATAAAGGTCCGAAAGTTGAATACTGTCTGGGACCATGCACGAGCCAGGATCTCCACCATCTTGACCGATAGTAGATGTAATGGCGGAAAATTAACACGCTCTCGCTGCACAAGGAAGCGAAGAATCTGCTGCACTTCACGAGGCAAGTCATGTGCAAGGGGAGGGAGTCTGAGTGGGAGGGTAATGTCCTTCGCAATTCAAGAACAAGTCGAAGCTGACTGATTGCTCTGGTCCTGAAAGGCTCCTCGACGATAGCCATGTCGCTCCCCAAACGATACAAAGAAAGAAAGACGTCCTTGTTGTTCACGATGCGTGCATGATAAGCACCATGATGGTGTCTAATCAACGCAGACGTCTTACGGATCTTGCGAAGTCCTGTCCTGTCTTGCAGCATTCGGAATCTGGTTTGCTTGATCCTGAGTGCCTCCATGACATCCTGAACCCACGGGTAATTCAACTGCGGTCGAACTGCATGAATCAACGCAGCTTCCGTGGCTAAGAGTGAAAGTCCGTCCGGCTCATGATGCAAAGCAATCAGAATATCATGATAAAAGTTGCGTTTCCTGTGAAAGACCTTCAGCGCTGGTTCGAAATGTGACAACTTCTTGCGAGCCTTTTGTGTGAACTTCCTGCGACGAGTGGCTTCACGGCCTGCACATTGTCTGAAGTCGCTCCAACATACAACATGGCAGACTGCAATGTCGAAGTCACGGAAACACGAAGATACACTCTGGACTGTCGTTGATGCCAGTCTAACAAACAGTTCATTTGAAGGATAGTCGGTATTGCAAGCCTAATTTCGCATGTCTCACCACTGTGCATCTGTAGGTCAAGCGAAGGCTCAAGCACAGCGGACGTAGCGGGAAAAGTGAAGAGCGTCCGTCCTGTGGTTGAAAGTGTAGTGTTGGTAAAAGGTGTTAAACTGTCATGGTAGCGGAGCTGTTGGCAAAGGCCAGCAGCTGAAGAAGCAAAGATCCAGGGAAGCCAGCGAAGGCTGGAAGAAAAGAGATAAAAGACGAAAAGACAAGAAGTTGCGGTTATCCAAGAGCATCTTGTCAAGGTGGAGAGAAGTGATTGAAAGTGAAATACCTTGAGCCAGCGAAGGTGAAAGCGACTTACCTGCCAAGCTGTTGAAAGGATGGATCCGCAACAGCAACAGCCACAGCCGCAGCCACAGCAGCCGAATCAGCAAGATAGGTTCAATTTGTTGATGCACAATTTGGGCCAAGCGACAGAAGCTATGGCAAGAGTTGCAACGTAGACTGCGACTCAACAAGCTCAGCTGACGGCAGCATTGCAAAGATTGGTTGAAGCGCCAGGAGAAGCAAGATCATCGGCGGGAACGCCGGGACCAGCTTCGGTGCCCTTTGATACCGGAGGAAAGATTCTGAAGCCACCAGAAGCGTTAGCCCTGCAACGATTGAAGAAGAAGTGTCGCAATGGAGCGACTGGGCGTTTACGTTCAAGAACTTTCTAGCGTTTATGGACCAAGCTTTCTTGGGTGACTTGAAGAGTGCTGAAGATNGATTGAAGAAGAAGTGTCGCAATGGAGCGACTGGGCGTTTACGTTCAAGAACTTTCTAGCGTTTATGGACCAAGCTTTCTTGGGTGACTTGAAGAGTGCTGAAGATCAGAAAGCAGAGACAAGTAACGACGTTACAAATGCGTTCTTCGGTAACGATCGAGAAAGGATGAATCGAGGTATGAAGCTTTACTCTGTGTTGAGTAGCTACCTGAAGAACAGACCGCTGAAGGTGTTACGAAGCGTCAGTGGGATGAATGGTTTTGAAGTGTGGAGAAAGCTGACGGCGGAACTGGAGCCGAGTTCAAGGTCGAGAAGTTTAGCCGTGGCCCAGGCATTAGTTGGGTTCCCAGCAATGAGCAAAGGAGCATCGTTGATGGATTACGTGCTAACGTTCGAAAAGCTCATTTCAGAGTATGAGAAGATTTCAGGAACAAAGTATGATGACAATCTCAAGATTGGAACCTTGCTCAAAGGGATACCACAAAATCTAAAGCAGCATGTGATGGTTGATATCACTGATAGAACCACGTATGATGAATTGAGAACAAAGCTGCTACAGTATGAAAGAAGCAACCAGACATGGTCAGCAGAAAGCATTCTGGGATCTTTGAGTGTCCCAGATCCAACGACACACTCAAGCAACAAACCTTATCAAGGACCAATACCAATGGAGTTGGACAGAATCTACTACAAGAAAGGAAAAGGAGACAAAGGAAAAGGTGATGAAGGAAAAAGTGGGAAAGGTAAAGGAGACAAAGGCAAAGGAAAAGGATATGGAGGAAGAAAAGGTGGCAGAGGATCGAAAGGAAAAGGAAGAGGTTTTGGAAGAGGTTATGGAAAAGGCAAAGGAGGAAAGAAAGGTGGAAAGAGTGCGCGGCAGGTTGAAGGTAAAGGCTACGAAAGTGGAAAAAGAAAAGGTGGACAAGGAGTTGTATGTTACAATTGCGGTAAGACCGGCCACATTGCTTCTGAGTGTTGGTCGGCACCAAGTGGAAAAGGAAAGGCGAAAGGTGGAAAAGGAAAGGTGCGAAATGTTCAGGAAACTGGAGAAGAGGATCGGAACACAGATGCACAAGCAAGTTCATCAACGCAGCCACAAGCAAGAACAGCACCAGCAGCAAAAGGAAATGAACAGGTTCGAAGGTTGGTTACAACGCCAATGCCTATCATTGAAGAGATTGATGAAGATGATGATTATGTAGATTTGATAGGAATGTTCGAGGACCTAGCACATGATTGGTCAGTACGAGTGGTGAAGGTGACCGAGAGCGGAAAAGTGGTGAAAGTGGCTAACATAGCCGATGAGAGTGATGATGAAGAGTATGAGAGAGATGAACTTCATGAGTGGTATGAAGATTTGGAAGTGGACAAAGAGAATTCAAAGAAAGCAAAGCCCGGGGAGATTATCCTGAGATGGGGTGAAACCAAACAAGATTGGATGGTGAAGCCATTTGAGATCCCAAGTCCAGGTTTTACAGATTCAGAAGAAGAGGTAAATCTTTCCAAGCAAGATTGGTTAGAGAAGCCAGTTGAGATCCNGTGAAGCCATTTGAGATCCCAAGTCCAGGTTTTACAGATTCAGAAGAAGAGGTAAATCTTTCCAAGCAAGATTGGTTAGAGAAGCCAGTTGAGATCCCAAGTCCAGGTCATCGTATAAGGGCCGTTAGTGCCAGGTATTCAGAACCACTGGTAGAAGTCGTGCTCGATAGTGGAGCAGACTGCCACGTGTTACCCCTGAGTTATTACAGTGAAGACTTAGGTACGGTTGAACTCCCAGCGCTTAGGATGGTTATTCAAGATGCTCAAGGAAACAGGATCAGAACGACTGAAACGAGAGCGAACATCACGTTTGAGTTTCAAAGGACAGATGGAAGAGTGATCAAGGTGAGAAACTCAGCAGTGTTTGGAGATGTAACACAGCCATTGTTTGCTGTTGGCAAACTTTGGAAAGTTGGATGGGGACTAGATCCTCTAGATCAGTTCAACGCGTTTCTCAAGAAAGGAGGAGCAAGAGTGCCAGTGAGGTTTGTGAGAAATTCAACAGTGACAGACCTCAAGATTTATCGAGCTCAAGTGAAGGTGATAAAAGAAGACGAGCCACAAGTGAGAAAGTTGACGTTGATGAAGTATCATGAAGGGTGGTTTTTCATGTCAGATGGCAAGCCAGCAAGGTTTGATTGGGACAAGAACAAGACGTATGATCCAACGAACGATGAAGTGAAAGCGTTCAAGTACAGAACTACGTCGGTGACGAGATACGAAGGAGAAGAGATCATCTGGAACGAACTCGAATTCTTCGAGTGTGCAGAAGAGTGGAAAGGAAGTGAAGAAGGACAGTCGGTGGTCATCACGATCTTGGAGAGAAAGTCTGTAGGACTAGATGAGTATGGTGATTATGAAAGGCCAATCAAGAAGAAGAGGAAAGAACAAGAGAAAGAAGAAGATGTCGAGATGAAGCAGAGTGAAGAGCCAAGCTCAGGATCAACAGAGAAGAAGAAGACAGTAGAAGAACTGGAAAAGGAGAGCAGAGAAGCAATGGAAGATTTGTTTCCAAGTGAACCTCCAAAGGAAGGTGAAGGGGAAGAAGCTATGGTTGTAGCTGGAGTAGAACTGACTCCTGATAGTACGCTGAAGAAACTGAGAACAGCGTGTGAGTTTCTGAAGATAGGAAAGACAGGAAGCAAGGCACAAGTTTGGCAAAGGTTGAAACAAGCAGTTGCAACAAACAAGATGAAAGAACTGGTTGAAATCTCCAAAGGACTGGAAGTGGAATTCTCAAGAGAGCCAAAAGGAGAGAAAAGGCCAGAAGAACCGACAGAGGAAGAGAGAAAGAAACATGAACTTACACGTTTGCTAAAGGCAGATTGGTGTGAGGGTTGTCAGGCAACAAGGTCAAGAGAGGATAACTTCGAGGTTTCTGAGAAGACAAACGAAGCATCGTTGGTTTCAATGGATTTCAAGTTTACTGGAACAAGGGATGAAGAAAACGCAAAAGACAACAAAGATGCACTGACTATTGGTTTAGTCATGGTCGATCAAGCTACAAAGTTTGTTCATGTGATTCCAGTGCCAACGAAAGAAGCAACACCTTATTTGGTTGAGGAAGTATGTAGAGTGTTGATGCTACTGAATTCAAAAGTGATTCTGAGAACGGACACGGAACCTCGCTAAGAAAAAAGGTGCAAGGAATCAGAAAGATGAAAAATCTGGATACAGAGGTACAAGATGTAGCACCGGATGAGCATCAAGGACTGCAAGTTGAAAGATGGGTTCAAACTGTTCCGAACTTGTCAAAGACTTTGGTGTACGGCGTTGAATCAGAAGCAAAAGCCAAGATCACGTCAGAGAGTACGTTACACCCGTGGGCAGCAAGACACGCAGCATTCTTGTTGAACAGGTTTGTTGTGAGGAAAGGATCAACACCGTTCGAAGTGCTATTCGACAGAGAGTACAAGGGAACGTTATCACCATGGGGANTTTGTTGTGAGGAAAGGATCAACACCGTTCGAAGTGCTATTCGACAGAGAGTACAAGGGAACGTTATCACCATGGGGAAGCGTTGTTTTGGCAAAGCCTGTGCCAAAGGTGAAAGAAAAGGGTGAACCTTGGAGAAAAGGTATCTTTGTCGGTAAGGATTCGGTGAGTAACCTCAATTTGTGAGTACAAGAAAAGGCATAGTGAAGTGCAGAACGATGCGGCAGTGCATGCCACTGTACGATATAGAAGTACTCGCAGAGACAACAGGAACGCCATGGAATTATGTTCAGGACACCCTGGTGGGTAGAAAACCGACAAGAGCGATGAAAAGGCTTCCGCCTAGCAGCGGAATTGAGATCGCGGCCGGAATCGGTGATGCACCACAAGTTGTGCCAAGAAGAGAACAAGGACAAGAAGAAGATGAGTTGAAAGATTACAGTCCGAGCCAAGTTGCAGCATCAGACCCTCCAAGTGATGATGAACAAGATGAAAACGAAGATCCAGGTGAAGGTCAAATGGGATCATCAAGCAGTTCAAGTAGCAGAGGTCAAGGAGTGTCAAGAAGAAGAAGTGAACGAAGTGATGGATCAGAAGAGATGATACCGGATTCAGGTGGAGCGCCACCCACTTCGCCAAAGAGGAACTTGGAAAGAGGTGGAGAACCAGAGGCGGTGCATCAGAGATTGGATGAAGGAACAACAGAAGTGGAAGAGAAACCTGAGAAGTTTATTGCGGTAGGTGAACCATCAAGTACTGTGAGAAGAGTGATCGCAGCAAGAAGTGTGAAGAAGATAGAACCCTTCTTGGGAAAGGAACTACCGAAGTATCATGATGATGAAGAGGTTGATCTTGATGAGTTCGAAGACGTTGAAGCTGAAATTGAAGAAGATGAATGGTGGCGTGAGTCAGATGGCGAGGAAGAAACCCCAGAAGGAATGCCTACATGGTCAAATGATTTCGAAAGTGGACCACCAAAGCTTGAAGGTGAAGAATTGGCAAAGGTAGATGGTGTATCAAGATCACATGAGATTGAAAGATTGACAAAGATGAAAGTGCTGAACAAGTTGCCAAAGGAAGCAGATCTAACGAAGTACAAGTTTCTGTCAACAAAAGTGGTGTACGNAAGATGAAAGTGCTGAACAAGTTGCCAAAGGAAGCAGATCTAACGAAGTACAAGTTTCTGTCAACAAAAGTGGTGTACGACTGGAGACACAGAGAAAGTGAATGGCGAAGAAGAGGAAGGCTTGTAGCGCGTGAGTTTCGATGGTTGGGAGATACGGATATTGCAAGTTTGTTTTCCCCAACAGGTGTAGCAAGCACAGTGAAGCTACTCTCAGCGTTGTTTACGTCTTCAGAAGGATACTCACTGGGAAGCATNATATTGCAAGTTTGTTTTCCCCAACAGGTGTAGCAAGCACAGTGAAGCTACTCTCAGCGTTGTTTACGTCTTCAGAAGGATACTCACTGGGAAGCATTGATGTTGGAGATGCTTATTTGCTGGTTGAACAAGAAGAACCAACAGTGGTAGAAGTTGACGGTGAGTACTACGAGTTAGGGTTTACACTTCCGGGTCAACGAATTGGATCAAGCGCATGGTTCAACAAGTTGAAGGGATACCTGGAAGAGTATGGAATGACAAGTGACAATGGATTGCCAGCGTTATTCTCGAAGATGCCAAGCAAGAATGGAAAAGGAATTATTTTATTGACTCATGTCGATGACATGGAGCTTTACGCATCAAAAGAGGACTTTGCAAACCTGGTAGAGTTTCTGAAAAGCAAAGGATTGAAGCGTAAAGTTGAAGGACCGTTGGATGAGAAGGAAGGTTCAATTGGTTTCTTGAAGAGAAATTTCAAGTCGACCCATGAGGGCGATGTGGAAATCACCATGAACTCAAAATACGTTGAAGGATTGGTTGAAGTGCTGAAACTTGCAGGAGCTTATCCAAAAGGATTGCCATGTCCATCGGACAACGGAACATTTCAAAGCGAAGAAAGGAGGAATGGATCCGCTGAGTGCGGAGGACCACCACACGTACCGGAAAGGAGTTGGGATACTGTTGTATCTAGCGCCGGAAAGACCAGACGTCATGTATGTTCTGAAACAGCTTTCTACGAAGTTAGCAGCACCGGTTGAAGCTGATATGGAGTTGTTGAGGTACGTAGGAAAGTATCTGAAAGGTACACCGGAATTGGCATTGATTCACAAGAAGAGTTATCCGGGAAAGAGTTTCAATCAGATGAGAAATCGAGGAACAGCAGATGAAGATGTCGAAAGAGACAATTACAAAGTACCGGCACTGACCGAGGTTATCAGTGACAGTGATTGGGCAGCAGACCGCGAATCAAGGCAGAGCGTGTCATGCGGTGTGATAATGGTTAACGGCAGTTTGGTTCAGAGTAAAAGGCAGAAAAGCATAGCTTTAAGCTCATGCGAGGCCGAAACAATTGCCGCAACGTCAATCCTATCTGAAGGTGTGTCGTTGAAAGGATTGTTGGAGAGAATTCTGGGTGTGGAACCCAGACTGGTTCTATTTTCAGATTCGTCAAGCTCACGACAGCTCATCGCGAGAAAGGGTTTAGGCAAGGCACGTCATTTGGACGTGGACCTCTTATGGATCCAAAGAATGCCTAAACTTATCATAAAGGCGATAAAGGGTAAGGACAAGCCCTCGGACCTCGGTACCAAATCACTGACACGTGACAAAATAAAGAAGTACATGGTTACACTAGGATATGTCGGTGAGTACCTTGATCAAGAAGCACAAGAAGTTCAAGAAGGTGAAGTGAGAAGAGCAAGTTCAAGAAGCAAGATGAGTTTCGATGAAAAGACGGTTACAAGGATTATTCAAGCGGTGACGACAGCTGTGCTGATCAGTTTGGCTGAAGGAAGAAAGGAAGCTGAAGAAGGACTGGGAAGTGCAGCAAGTGTGTGGATGAAGTGCATGTTGTGCATGTCATTGCTTATATGTGTTGCCGCCGCCATTTTTCAGATCAAGCCTCTGAAGGGAGGCAGNAGAAGGACTGGGAAGTGCAGCAAGTGTGTGGATGAAGTGCATGTTGTGCATGTCATTGCTTATATGTGTTGCCGCCGCCATTTTTCAGATCAAGCCTCTGAAGGGAGGCAGCAAGGAAGAAAAAGAAAACGAAGAAGGAGAAAAGAAGAGAAGAAGTGTGGTTAAGATGGCCACGGAAGATGAAGTGAAGATGATGATTACCGAGAAAGCTCGGAGTATAGAGACGCAAAACTTCCTTGCAGCCAGCTGAGAAAAGAAGAAAAGGATCGTCTGAGCAAAGACGATATGCTGAAGGAAGTTGCGAGGCTTAATGAGTTTCGCGAGAGCAAGCCTACGCCGCCGGAGAAGCCGGAGGGCGAAGCGGGCACAGACCCGTCGAGTGATGAGGATGAAAACGAGGAAAAGAAAGATGAGAAAAAGGAGGAAAAGAAGAAAGAGAGCTCAAGCGATGGAGAAAGCAGCAGCAGCGATGAAAAGGAGAAGAAAGAAGATTTTGAAGACGGCCGAAGAGTTGCAGCAAGAGGCGGTTATGAAAGGCCGCCTGGATGACTTAGCAGAGATGAAGGAAGATGCGGAAAGCAGAAGAGCAAAAGTCGCCGAGGCAGCGAATAAAGTTGCGGAAAAGGCCGAAGAGACAAACGAAGAAGCAGCAGCAGGAAAGACCGAAGAGACNGCGGAAAGCAGAAGAGCAAAAGTCGCCGAGGCAGCGAATAAAGTTGCGGAAAAGGCCGAAGAGACAAACGAAGAAGCAGCAGCAGGAAAGACCGAAGAGACAGATGAAGAAGCAGCAGCTGGAAAGGCCAAAGAGACAGAAGAAGAAGCAGCAGCTGGAAAGGCCAAAGAGACAGATGAAGAAGCTGAAGAGGCCAAGGACAAGGAAGAAAGGTAGCGATTGAAAAGCCAGTTCGATATTTACACGCAGACGATATGGCCAGTGATAACGTGCGACATGAAGGAGGACCCAAAGCTGGTTGAGAAAGCGTTGCCAAGCCAGGAGATGGAAAGGCAGTTTAGCATGTTGAGAGAGGTCACGCGAAAGCCAGTATCAACTTTGCCTGATGGATACGGTTTACGGGTAAGAGACCTCAAGGAGAAGGTGCAAGAAAGAGTGATAGAAGCTGATGAATCCTTGTCAGTTCTGAAGGATGATATGAACAAAGCTGCAAAGAAGTTCAATGAGCAGCAAGGCGAGCTTGAAGAATACGTTAAAAAGTTGCAGAAGGAACTCCAGGAGAAACTGGAGAAAAAGCAAGAAGCAATCAAAGAGGCGCAGGACGAGTACGAGAGTGCGAAGGCGAGTGTTGAAACGATGGAGATTGCGAAGATAGCTTCGGAGCTCACTGCTGACGAACGCGGACATATGTCTGATGGAGATGAGAGATGCATTTCTGGAGTTGGAGAGATTATATGAGGTACCTGATGAAAGCGTGTCGAAGCAGCGGAAGGCGCTATCATATCAAACATCATGTTAAAGATGCGGGAGAGAAAACGTGAAGACTCAGCGAGCGCAGCAGGGACGCCAGCAAAAGAGAAAAAAGGCCGCAGGCAAAGAAAATGCCAGAGGACATAAAGAGAAAGCAAACTCTGAAGAATTATGAAGAAAAGCAAGAGTTGCTGAAGAAAAAGCTTGAAGAAGCAAGGGCAACCGTCGGGCAGCAAAGGCCCAACGAGCCTGAAGGAGAGCCGAAGAAGAAGAAGGAAGAGGATAAGTCCAAGCGAGATTTGAGTCAGGTTAAGCCTGAATGGTTGATTAACCCTGAAAAGAAAGCAAGAAGAAGTGATGAAACTTGGAGTGAAGCAGGAAGTGAGAGAAGTGGAAGGTATGAAAAGGCACCATATGGAGTGCCAACGTGTTTTTACTGCAAGCGGTCAGGCCACAAGGCCGCGCAGTGCAAGCAGATGAGAGAAGACGCCCTAGCCGCGGGTGCAAGCCAGCTACCTGAAGGAGATGGTAGAATGTTCTGCTTGACATGCTTCAAGTTTTTTCAAGTTTATTCGCGTTGATCGCAACCGTCCGATGATAGGATGGGGCACACACACCTCAGACAGGTGTTGGTATGCCAGTGAGGTTGCTAAGTACGAAGAAGACGAGAAAAAGAAAAAGGATGAAGCTGGAAAGAAGGAACAAGCGGCAAAGAAAGCACCAAACACAGCATGGGGTAAGGAGAGAATGATTTCGAAGAGTGGATTGAAAGATCCAGAAGCAGGTGCACAAGTTGAAGTGAAAGATTCGGGTGATGATGAAAAGATGAAAGAAAAGGAAAAGCAGGAAGCAGCTGGAAGCTCAAGAGATCCTCCGAAGAAGGACAAGAAGACGTCCAAAGAAAAGAAGGAGGATAAAAAGAAGAAGGAGAAGAAAAGAAGAGCTTCGGATAGCTCTGAGGTCATCGAAACATCCGCGAAAAGGCGGAAGGAGAAAAAGAAAGAAAAGACGAGCGATCTCGAGTAAGCGGCGAGATCAAAGGACTCCGTCAAAGCAGGAGTATAAACAAGGCTTGTGAAAAGACTCCGTACCCAGGAGTATAAACAAGGGGTTTGAAAGTGCGAGAGAAGGAAAAGTGAGAAGGACACTCTTTACTCCGAGAGTATAAACAAGGGAGTGGATGTTTCACTGTTGTGTGAGCAGGAAAGCTGGAAAGGGCTTGTGAAAAAGGATGCTGATCGGGGAAGAGAACCGACAGCCACGGCTAATCGCCACACGTCAAGGAACTACGATTTCTTTTGTGCTTAAAAGGGGAGCCGCGTAAAGGCACCGATTAAGCAAGCACAACGAAAATGCGTTAAACGCAAGGTCTATGTAAAGACAAGACCGCTGAGGAAAGAGTTTCGCCAACTATGGCACACAAGACTACTTCGCGAACCGCGACTTCTGGAAAAAGTGAGTGAATGCCTACTTTAGTTCGGAAGCAGTTTGGAGTAGTAGTCAGATGTTTCACGCCACGATTTTTCAGGACATCCACAAGATGAGAAGGAAGACCGAAGAGGAGAAAGCGAAGGTTTAAAGATGCTCAAAGTGAAGCGTGTGAGAAGTGAAGACGCTCACAAGAGCATGCGAAAAATGAAGTGGATGGTAGTTGACTGTTTGAGATCGAATCAAGTTGCTAAAAGCACCTTGAGTCGAGAGGGCGTAACAAACAGTTCATTTGAAGGGTTGTCGGTATTGCAAGCCTAATTTCGCATGTCTCACCACTGTGCATCCGTAGGTCAAACGAAGGCTCAAGCACAGCGGACGTAGCGGGAAAAGTGAAGAGCGTCCATCCTGTGGTTTAAAGTGGAGTGTTGGTAAAAAAGGTATTAAACTTTCACAGTCCCATGGATAATCAACAGGAACCACAAACTGAATCAGCAAGTCTCGAATGTGACGATACTTCGTGGAAAACCTAGCCAAAGAGAATGATGTCAAAGCACACGAAAAAATGCGGGATCGAACCCACATGAATCTGTCGACCATCCTGTGAGGTAGTCGCACAAAAAGCATGGGGAGAATCAATGAAAACCATTGGAGAAATGTCCTAACGAACTGCTTCCGGCGCACGTTGGCAGCATTGGAGCCTTGCTGTAGTCACTCCGAAGCTAGCAGATGAGTGCCAGCAATCAAGCGAGCCGAACACTTCTCGTTACGCTTGGCTGCCAATGGAACTGAAAGTCTGAAAGTCCCCACTCAACCGCAATCTTGTCAACTGGTTTCTTGCTTCCAGGATCAAGTTTAGAGCATGCAGCAACAAACTCAGCGGCAGCAGTGTCAATAACCTTGTTCTTGCCTCTTCCTAGTGCAGTCGTTGCTAGCCACGCATTCCCAGACCCCTGGACGGATCCAAAAAGTAGATCCACCATTTCGTTGCGTATCTGTTTGTGCATGTGTGGTTCCACAAATACACAGCGGCTCTACATCCATGGTAAATCAGCGCTTTTGCTGAAAGGCCTGTATTCGAAGTAGTTTGGCTCAAAACCAATGCGAAAAGAAAGAAAAAACAAAAAAATGAAAGCTTAAGAGAGATTCGAAGAGCAGAAAGAGAGAAGACCCTATGAAATACAGACAAACTGTTATACGCCGGTGTGGTGAGGCTTTTGAAAGCTTGTGTTTTTGGTTTGGAGTGTCAGGAAGTNACAGACAAACTGTTATACGCCGGTGTGGTGAGGCTTTTGAAAGCTTGTGTTTTTGGTTTGGAGTGTCAGGAAGTCGTTTCATAGCAGAAAACGATCAAGAGTCTGTGTTTGGCGGGAGGTTTTCCGAAAGCTTGTGTGGTTAGTTGGGATTTTGAGGAATTCGACGGAATATGAATAGAAATCGAAGCCTTATCCTTACTTTCCTTCCACCCCTTCTAGAACACATGACTTANGAAAGCTTGTGTGGTTAGTTGGGATTTTGAGGAATTCGACGGAATATGAATAGAAATCGAAGCCTTATCCTTACTTTCCTTCCACCCCTTCTAGAACACATGACTTAGAGTAAAACAAGTCAGCAAAAGCATCATACATGTGTATTACTGCATGGTCGTATAAAAAAGCTGCTGCAATCTTGCAAATTCGCATCATGAGCATACATCACACAGGCCCCACAGCCAAAGGTCCCATTTCCNCAGCAAAAGCATCATACATGTGTATTACTGCATGGTCGTATAAAAAAGCTGCTGCAATCTTGCAAATTCGCATCATGAGCATACATCACACAGGCCCCACAGCCAAAGGTCCCATTTCCTGGCCCAGTCCTACGGTTTTAGGGTATTATAGCTGCTGGGTTGGTCGGTAGGCGGAGTAATTCCTTAAAGCCCCATTGACCAGATTCCAATCGCTGATTAGGCCTAGGTTTCTAGATGTTAAAATCTATAAAACTAGCAAGCTCACCTCCGAAGCCCGAACCCCGAAGCCAAATCAAGAGAGCTCCCATAGCTTGGCCGCATTCGCAGCCCGAGATCTCAGCAGGATGCCCAATGGGCACGGGGTTCGGGGTTGCCAAGTTTCGGTGTCCAGAATGCAGATCCATTTCCGATCGACCACTTCCTGGGATGCGAGTAAGGCATACTTCCAGAATCGGGTTTAGTGCACTCGCTCTGTTGGCTAACTTTAGACTTATGTAGTCTTCGGACCTAAAGCCCTAATCCCCCAGTCTTAGGACCTAAANTGGGATGCGAGTAAGGCATACTTCCAGAATCGGGTTTAGTGCACTCGCTCTGTTGGCTAACTTTAGACTTATGTAGTCTTCGGACCTAAAGCCCTAATCCCCCAGTCTTAGGACCTAAAGCCTTATAATCCCAGAACCCCTACATACTACCTTTATAGTTGCCTTATGTCACACTGCAGCTTCTAACTCGTAGACCCCAAGTNTAAAGCCTTATAATCCCAGAACCCCTACATACTACCTTTATAGTTGCCTTATGTCACACTGCAGCTTCTAACTCGTAGACCCCAAGTATCACCCACAGCCCGTACTGCTGTACACAGCGGTCGAACACTGCCGGTGCTGCTGCGACTCTGCTATCGAAGACTGCTGCCGG
Organism: Symbiodinium sp. clade A Y106; assembly: GCA_003297005.1. Lineage (NCBI taxonomy): Eukaryota > Dinophyceae > Suessiales > Symbiodiniaceae > Symbiodinium > Symbiodinium sp. clade A. The sequence goes on from BGNK01007631.1 coordinate 14,264, forward strand.
TTCTGCCTTTAGCAATCTACCACCAAACATCCTAACCTAGATCAGTCGACCGTGGATTTGCCAGCAATGNGCTGCTGCGACTCTGCTATCGAAGACTGCTGCCGGTTCTGCCTTTAGCAATCTACCACCAAACATCCTAACCTAGATCAGTCGACCGTGGATTTGCCAGCAATGGCGGGCAAAGCTCAGAAGAAGAGACCGGCGGCTAGGCCGCGAGTTCGGAGGGTGGGGTTCAAGAACTTTCGACAACTGGCATCAGCTATGGCACCATTTATCAAGAACAAACACTTCAGCACATATACCACTAGCCGGGACATGAAGAAGATCGACAAAAAGAAGCTTCAATCTCGGCCATCCAGCTACATATAGAATACTGGTTTCATTTCGTTTAAACTTCGGGGTTGCTTGGGTCGGAGTTTGAGTTTTCAACCGATCCGAATCGAGGTTCTTCCAAGGAGTTTTTCAAGCTACGATTTCCCTCAGCCCGACGTGGAACTTCCCTGATGCTGTGCTGAAGAAGAGTCTTCTGCATATCTTGAAAATGGAGGACCCAGCAATCTTTTATCTAGATTCTGGTTCTTGTATATGGAAACTTCTAGCATTTTAGCACTATAGCAACGAAACAGGACAGAAAAGAACTGAGCGCCGCGATCCAGCCGTCAGATAGAGATGCATGGGCGACTACCAATGCTTTGCGATTGAGTGCTGCCTTTCGCCACTNCAGCCAGTCGTCACTCCGTCGTCGCGAATGGGTCCCCGAGGCCCACTCGTTACAAAACTTCCTTGTATCTAGAATAAGTTGTAGTTCGGAAACGAAAATAATACGTAACCGATAACCCTGGCTTGGCAGGAACACAGAAGACCTCAGAGAACCCCGAGCGATGTTGCAGCAGCACAGAGGTCAAGCAAGCGACGAAGGCTTAAGGGGAAGCAGAAAGATCCCGAAAATGAGTCAGCAGATGGCCCCAAGCCAGATGATGATGAAAATCATGAGCAAGATGATGTGAGTGTTGATGGCAGCAACAGCAGCAGCAGCAGCAGCGACGACAGCAGCAGCAGCAGCAGCTCGTCGTCTTGCGGTAGCAACAGCAACAACAACAGCAACAACAGCAACAAGAGCAACAACAACAGCAACAACAGCAACAGTGATGACAAGCAGAAGGCAACATGTGACTTTGCCGAGGAGCAAAAGCCAGTAGAAGCACCACCAAGAGAGCAATCCCCGCAAGCAGAGCAAGACGAGCCAGCAGTGCAAAGAAGCAGCAAGCAAGATGTGGCAGACATGTCAGAGCCCTGGACTTAATCATCATAGGCTGGTATCAATGCACTATTCTCCGTACTACTGGCATCAATGCATTATTCTCCGTACTACTGCTTTCTCAGAATACACCCCAGCCCCCGCCGCAGGGGATCCCAAACAGATGAACATGCCAAGGTAGNCAGAGAACCCCGAGCGATGTTGCAGCAGCACAGAGGTCAAGCAAGCGACGAAGGCTTAAGGGGAAGCAGAAAGATCCCGAAAATGAGTCAGCAGATGGCCCCAAGCCAGATGATGATGATGAAAATCATGAGCAAGATGATGTGAGTGTTGATGGCAGCAGCAGCAGCAGCGACGACAGCAGCAGCAGCAGCTCGTCGTCTTGCGGTAGCAACAGCAACAACAACAGCAACAAGAGCAACAAGAGCAACAACAGCAACAACAGCAACAGTGATGACAAGCAGAAGGCAACATGTGACTTTGCCGAGGAGCAAAAGCCAGTAGAAGCACCACCAAGAGAGCAATCCCCGCAAGCAGAGCAAGA
>BGNK01007632.1:502-16422 GCA_003297005.1 Symbiodinium sp. clade A Y106
GCACAGCCAGCGCACGCCCCACGCGTCCGAAGGCTCCACCGGGAAGTCCCGGAACAGCTCCCCGATGGCCTCGCCTGGCATCAGCAGCTCCGCCACACGAGACAACAGCTCCACCTCTGCGTAGCTTCGGTGCACCGTCCTCGGCCGGCCCTTCCTCCACCAGGGCGGCCCACAAGCCGACAGGCCAAGCACACACCAGCCAAGGAGCCAAGAAGAGGCTCCGAAGAGCTTCCATGAGATCCTAGGCCTCCCCTTCCCGCACAGCATCTCCGCCCTCCCTCCCCGGCTTGATGCAGCCTTGATGTTCTGAGCAGCTGCCAGGCCGAGGCAAAGGCGCAGAAGCAACCAAAAGCGAATCGGCATCCCCACCACGAGGCCAACTGAGTAGATCATATCGAATGGATTTTACTGACATTAACCCCTCATGACTTAAAGGTCGAAGAGAACCACATCGTCGTCAAGGAGTTCTCGCATCAACTACAACATACAGAGCCTCCGTGTGTGGAGAGCTGGCTTTGGAGCCCGTCGGCTTTCGTGTCGCTGGCATGTCGCTACTGGTCATGTGGGTCCTCAAGAACTCCTGAAGTTCAGCTATCGCTCAAAGCAGACACAGACACCCCCCAAAAAAACCGAAACCAAAAAAAGCCCAAACCCTGAATCTGTTTTCGGAAATATCTTCCCGCACAAGGGCCCGCAGTTTCAACCCTGGCCTCGGCCTCTTAAATCCGGGCATACCAGTGGACATCCCCCACGCAACTTGTCGGAGATCAGAATAGGCGCTATGTGTGAAGGAGTATTCCTGGTTTAAACAGTATTGGGCTCCCGTGGCGCACCACGAACCGGTCTGCCCCTCAGGCCACCTCACGCTGGACTTAGCATGAGCATCCATGGTAAAAATCAAACTGTGACCCCCAACTTGGCCCGTGCCGGCCACAATCCCAAACCCTAGCAAACATCCGAAAATAATTTTGTATTTCTAAAATTCTAAATTTCAATCACCTGTGTCACCCCAAACTTTCGATTCTTTCTCGCTTGGCTCCGGCCTGCGGCTGGCGGCCGCTGCTCTCTCTGCCCTGGGTGCCGCCGCCATGGGCCGCATCGCCGCCCGGAATTGGTTCAAGAGACTCGGACTTTCGTGGAGGCTGGGAGACTAGGTCAGTTGCCGCGAGAGCGATCGAAAGCAACACGAAGTCTTTACGGAACTCCGCCGTGATTCTCGAATCCTCCGGCGATTATGACTTTCAGCATCCAGGAAGCCGCTCTGTGACTCCCACGCCGTCCCAACTGTGGGAAGCGGAGCAGAGGGTTGAGCCCAGGAGCGGCGGAGCCAACACATAGACTTTCGAGCGACGTCGCACCGACCGCCTCCGAGCACCAGAAGCAGAAGTGCGCCATTTCGCAGGTGGTGTGGGGTTGGCTTGGCTTGAAACGTCATCCCAAGAGTCTGGCCGGTGTATGCATGGAAGAGAGTAGAGATTGTAGATGGCCGTGACTGGAGGGCAGTGGCCTACCTTGTGTGAGATGCGGATGATTGGTTGCTGAACAACTGTCTCCACCAGGCTTATAATCGGAGCAGGCACGACTTCGTCTTGCGTGACTCATTCTCTCCCCTGTCGTCGCAGCAAGCTCCTGACAAGCAGACATGCACAGCAACAACTGGGCAAGACTATCCAACAACTGGATTTGTCCACGAAACCAACCAAGTCAGGTGGGGCCCAGCCCGAGACAGCTACCATTGGCGTATGCTCCTGGTCCAAGCATCTCCCACTAACTCGAGGACGATAGGGGCTTTCGTCCCGGCTTACGAAGCATTACACGAAGAAAACAGCTTCGGATGTCGGAGCCATGGTCTGTTTCAATCCAAGAAGCCTTGCTCAAAACATCTCACAACAGCTCACAACCCAAATAAACCGGCCTCGCACCACGAAAGATCCCTCGGACTCAAGCCCCACACCCCCCTTCTTGATAGGAGCGCGTGCAGCTCCCATGGGCCCTAGTTTTCCTTCGACGAGGCTCTGCGCCCTGAAGGCTTCACGCTTCTGTCATGCAGGCGGTGGTGGTGCAACCTGGCAGGCGCAGCACCACGAAGGCAAGCTCGAGACCTTCCGGCCCTAAACCCCAAAACGCGAACCCGTACTTCTTGACCGGAGAGGTTTTGGGATGCAGATGTTTGGAGGAGCTCTTCATTCGGAGAAGATGTCTCTGGTCGAGGAGCCTCTGAGGGTTTACGAGTTGGGGGTTCAGTTGTTTAGTTCCCAAGCAGGTATAGGCACTGCTAGTAACGGTAGCGAAGCAATCTGCAGTTAAAGGGATCTGTGAGGGGGTGATCATCGGCAACACGATTTATGGAGACCTCGCCATCACGTGCAGCTGCCCGGACTATGCCCCCAGTAGAGACTTTGCGGCAATGCCAGGTGGGAAATCTCCGGGCAAACTTCGCATCAGTCAAGGCCATCACCCTCGCAAGCTTATACAGACAGCCATGCTCCTGCAGCATCGTCAGGCGATGGAACAGACGAGCATAACTGAGGCCGAGCATCTGCGGAAGGTACACAATCATGGAGCAGATGTCCTCTTTGGAGAAAAACTGCTGCAGAAGCAAAAGCTTTGGCGACAGGTTGTTCTGGATGCTGCAGCTCAACACTTGCGGAAAGCGAGCAACGACTTTGGCCACCTGTGGTCGGCTCAGCCCTACATCCTCGAGCCACGCCACTGTTGGCTTCAGTTTGGAATCGATGCTGTAGCCCAACATTTGAGGAAAACCTGCAACGACTTTCGCCACCTGTTGTCGGCTCAGCCCAACATCCTCGAGCCACGCCACTGTGGGCTTCAGATTGCCGTCGATGCTGCAGCCCAATACGGAAGGAAAGCCAGCAACGACTTTGGCCACCTGTTGTCGGCTCAGACCAACATCCTCGAGCCACGCCACTGTAGGCTTCAGATTGCCGTCGATGCTGCAGCCCAGCACTTGAGGAAACACAGCAACGACTTTGGCCACCTGTTTTCGCCTGAGCCCAACACGCTCGAGCCACTCCACTACAGGCTTCAATCTGGACTTGATGCTGACACCCCAAATGCTAGGAAACCGGTTTTCCAACGCCTTGATTGCAAGTGCTGAAAGCAGCAGCTCCCCTTCTAAAACGGCAAGCATGTTGGCCTTCTTTGTCTCGACATCTCTGGTGAGCACTGCCTCATGTACAAACTTGCGAGCCTTGTCCAAATCTGGCTGCGGCTCGGCACCCTGATAAGCCTGGAGACGTTCCCGCACTTCATGGTCAAGGGCACCCTCGAGGTTAGTAAGAAGGATCCCTGTGGCTTGATGCAAAGCATTATTCAGTGAGGACGAGCCTCCTGCACGCCACTCAGCGACAGTGGCTTCTATCGAAGCATCTGTCGCTCTCAGGCCTCTACCTACATGACCTAAGCGCAAGACGCGCGAACCTGCAGGTGCATACGCAAGCAGAGCTTCCGTCTTGCGCTCGTCCCTCTGCCGCACCTGCGGCTCAGAATGGCGAAAGCACCCATCGTACTCGACAAACAAAGCTGCACCCTCCTCCTTCAGCACACCAAAGGCGGAGATGTCCGGGCAAAGCCAGGGCCTTCCCCATAGCTCCGATTTCTCTACCGGGAAGTCGCGGAAGAGCTCCCCGATGATTTCCCCTGGCATCAGCAGCTCCGCCAAACGAGACAACAGCTCCACCTCTGCGTAGCTTCGGTGCACCGTCCTCGGTCGGCCCTTCCTCCACCAGAGCGGCGCACTGCACCGAAGGCGAGGCCCGACACGGAACCGCAGCCCGGTCGGCAGACGGCTCCGAATCGCTGCCATGAATTCCGACGCCTCAACAACACTTTAAGGCCGCAGCATCCTTCACCGTTTCTGTTGAGGCCGATGCGGCTGCATGATGGAACGTTGGTATCAGAAAGAAGCAGGAGCACAGAATACCCCAAGCAACCCTGCAGCTTTCCCGACTCAGAGCAGCACAAGCTGCCAAAGAAGCCAACGAAACCAAACTTGACTAGCCCACGGCATGCATGTGTTGCTAACAATGCCTCCCACTTGGCACCAGCAGTGCAGGCGCCCAAGGCGGCAGTGAAGGCCACGAGCCATCATTCAACAGCTTGTCAACAACTACAGTCCTCCCGAGCGGTCCTGAATTCCTCATACCGAACGGAGAAGAAGCTCGACGGTTTTCACATCATTGTCACAGAGACCGAAGCTGAAAACCCGAAGCGCCAACCGCACTCAACTCCAGGGCCCGACCCGAAACTCCGAAACTCCAAGGAGTCCTTGAAAAAACTCCAACGACTACCGATGATGTCTCTTACTACCCTCCACACACCCCCACAGAGCCACCTCCCAGCTTGCCGCCCGCTTCAAGGCAAAGAGGGCCGCATGGAGATCTTTCAGCGTNAAAAACTCCAACGACTACCGATGATGTCTCTTACTACCCTCCACACACCCCCACAGAGCCACCTCCCAGCTTGCCGCCCGCTTCAAGGCAAAGAGGGCCGCATGGAGATCTTTCAGCGTCCTCTGTCTTTGGCCTGCCAGGAAGAGCGTAAGTTCGGCGGGAGGCTTGGAAGGACTGTCAAAACCCAATACCCTATAATTCGGGAGTATACCCTTGATGAAATGACATACAAACTTTATCTAGCAAGAAAACACTTGCAGTCATACATGTGAAGAAGTATTCCTTTTTGAAGCGTACCGGACTCTCTGGGTAGTATTGCGATACCTGTACGATCCTGTCAGCAGTTCTTCAGGCTTCCCACCCTCATGCCACCTCACCCTGGACTCGCCATCAGCACCCCTATTCAAGCCCCGATGCATCTACATATGCAAGACCACGCAAGGCCCCACCCAAAAAGCACGAACCGCCGACCCTTCAATTGGGGCCTGGGCCGGGCGGCACCGTGGCCATTGCGGCGGCACCCAGGGCAGGGCCAGCCGCAGGCCGGAGTCAGGGAAAAAGAAACGAAGTGCTAGGACTGCCCAGGGTTTACGGTGCTGAGGCTTAGGGATGTACACGTCCCGGATGTTTGCAAGTTTGAGCTCGGGGTTGGGTTTAGGAGACTTGGGGTTGCATGGAGGCATGTGTGGGTCAGGTGCAGCGAGAGNTTTACGGTGCTGAGGCTTAGGGATGTACACGTCCCGGATGTTTGCAAGTTTGAGCTCGGGGTTGGGTTTAGGAGACTTGGGGTTGCATGGAGGCATGTGTGGGTCAGGTGCAGCGAGAGCACGGCGGCTGCTTTCATGCAAGAATACAGTACATCACTGATTCAAGAAGTTGGGGGAATTAACTGCTGACATCCCGGCAGCAACTCTGTGGCTCCTACTTCATGCTCGTGAGCCTCCTGAAGCGCGGCATCCAACTTTGGGAAGCGAAGCGGAGGCTCGAGCCAAGGAGCAGCGCAGCAAGCAAACAGATCAGGAGTCTGCCCGGCGCATACAGAGTTGATGAACTGCTCTTGCATGACTCATGCGCTTCGAATAAAACCCATGCGTGCCACTAGCCGCCTCTGAGCACAGAAGTGTACCATTTCGTAGCTGGTGTGGGGTCGGCTTGGGTTGAAGCATGTCATCCTATTCCAGGGTTCAACAATCTGGCCGGTGCATGCAAGGAAGAGATAAGGGATTCCGGCGGCTTTGACTAGTGATCAGAAGATGTGGCTGACGAAAGCTGTCTACTCCACGTCTAGCATCAGAGAAAACATGACTTCGTCTTGCATGACTCATGCTATCCGCAACCGGCTCAACAACAACATCCAGCCAAGGCAGGCCAGGCCCAGCACGAGAAAGCGCGATACAATAGCTGTAGGCTTCGGGTCCCAGCATTCCCAATTATCTTGAGGTCGACCACAGGCCATCACCCAAGATTTGCGGAGCCGTACACGGACTTGGGGGCGGAGGTTTGCTTCCATCGAAAAACCTTTTTTAGAACAACTCAAACCCAAATAAGCTCTCGTCACAAAAAACTCTTGGACAAAAGCCTCCACACCTGCCGGCTGAGAGGAACCCTTGCAGCTTGCACACTTTCTGGTTTTGCGACGCGTCCTGATGACTTCGCACTGCTCTTGCGCAGGCGGTGGTGCCGCAACCTGGCAGGAGTGGCTCTACAAAGGTAGAAACCCACCAGCCCGAAAGCTTGCAACCCTGAACCCAGAAATTCAAAACCTTATTTTCGGATGCAGATTTTTGATGGGGTTGGATGCCGCACAGGATGCCTACGCTCCAACAGCCAGCAATCCAACCCACCCTTTTGAGGGTTTGGGTATCAGGAAAATTCTGACTCCGGATGTCGACGAACATATCGACAAGACAACCTGCACGAAATGTTCCACTGGGGTCCTGTCAGTTCCGTAACCGTACTTGGCACGCAAAGTTTTGGTGTTCTGAGACTGAAGTAGGCACACAAGCAAAGCAATCTGAGTCAGGATGTGATTATCAGCAACACACGCTCTTGGCCTGGGCCTTTGGGTCAAGACGGGCTGCTAACAGGTGCACCTCTCCTGCACGAATTTCGCTTGCGCAATGCTTCGAGACATTGCGGCGATGCAAAGGCGGGAACCGCTGGGCAAACTTCGCATCAGTCAGTGCCATAACTCTCGCAAGCTTGCACAAGCAGTCATACTCATGCAGAACGTTCAGGCGATGGCACAGGCGAGCGTAGCTATAGCCGAGCAAAGGCGGAAGGTACGCAATCATGGAGCAAACGTCCTCTTTTGAGAAACGCCGCTGCAGAAGGAAAAGCTTCTTCGAGAGGTTGTTGGCAATGCTGTAGCCAAAGAACTGAGGCGTAAGAGAAACAATTTTGGCCACCTGCTTTCGGCTCAGCCCAACATCCTCGAGCCACGCCACTGTGGGCTTCAGATTGCCGTCGATGCTGTAGCCCAACACTTGAGGCTTGCCGGCCACGACCTTGGCCACCTNGGCCACCTGCTTTCGGCTCAGCCCAACATCCTCGAGCCACGCCACTGTGGGCTTCAGATTGCCGTCGATGCTGTAGCCCAACACTTGAGGCTTGCCGGCCACGACCTTGGCCACCTGTTTTCGGCTCAACCCAACATTCTCGAACCACGCCACTGTGGGCTTCAGATTGCCTTCGATGCTGCAGCCCAATACGGAAGGAAAGCCAGCAACGACTTTGGCCACCTGTTGTCGGCTCAGCCCAACGTCCTCGAGCCACGCCACTGTGGGCTTCAGATTGCCGTCGATGCTGCAGCCCAGCACTTGAGGAAAGCCAGCAACGACTTTGGCCACCTGCTTTCGGCTCAGCCCAAAATCCTCGAGCCAGGCCACTGTGGACTTCAGATTGCCGTCGATGCTGCAGCCCAAAACTTGAGGAAAGCCAGCAACGACTTTGGCCACCTGTTGTCGGCTCAGCCCAACATCCTCGAGCCACGCCACTGTGGGCTTCAGATTGCCGTCGATGCTGCAGCCCAGCACTTGAGGAAAGCCAGCAACGACTTTGGCCACCTGTTGTCGGCTCAGCCCAACACCCTCGAGCCAGGTCACTTTGGGTTTCATCGTGCCTTCGACGCTCATGCCCCAAATTCTTGGAAACTTGCTTGCCAAAGCCTGGATTCCTTTCTTCGAATACTTCAACTCCTTCTTCAAGAAAGCAATTACTTTTCTCTTCTTGGTCTCGATGTCGCTGGTGAGCACTGCCCTCACTCGCAAACTTGCTGGCCTGATGCAGATCCGGCGAAGGTTCGGTTTCAACAAAATTGCAGAGATGCTGGCGCACATCCTTTCGAAGTGCCTGTCCCCAATTGTCGAGCAGGGCTTGCGCAACTTGTCGCACAACATGCATTAATGTCCGCCCTTGGCCTGCAGACCATGTGTCTACGACGACTTCCTTCGAATTCTTCGTCCTTCTCAGTTCCCGAGCTGCATGAACAATCCGAAGAACGCAAGAGCCCAGGGGGGCATAGTCAATCAAAGCGTTCGTCTTGCGCTCGTCCCCTTCCTGCCCTCGTGCATCATAGTGTCCGTGATACCCGTCGTACTCAATGAACAAAGCTGCATCCTCGTCCTTCAACACCCCAAACGCAGCCACGTCGGGGCACAACCAGCGCGACCCCCAGGCTTGGGAGGGCTGCACAGGAAAATCGCGGAAGAGCTCTCCGATGGGCTGCTCCGGCATCAGCAGCTCCGCCACGCGGGACAACAGCTCCACTTCCGCGTAGCTGCGGTGCACCGTCCTCGGCCGGCCCTTCCTCCACCAGGGTGGGCCACAAGCTGTCAGGCCTAGCACGCAGCAGCGGAGGAGCCAAGAAGCGGCTCGGAAGCACCTCCCCTTCCCGCGCAGCATCTCCACCCTCGCTATTGCCGTTGACTGGCTCTCAACATTCTGAGCAGCTGCAAGGCCGAGGCACCGATTCAACTAAAAGCAGCATCAGCCCGTGGATAAAGCAACCCCTCCACAAGTAGACAGAAATCTCATGTAGCCTGCTCTGCAGGATCATGTCTGCACGACTTCAAGCATGGAATCTCTGTCCAGCTACGAATAAACGGCGCGCAGTCCCACATGAAACAAACCCCAGCACTCAAAGAAAATTCTGCAGACTAACACGGCTTCGAATGTCTGTGCCTACAGGGCCGGTTGAAAGCCCGTAGGCTTAATTCTCTGAAGCTATCCCGCCATGCCACGCGCTGCACTGCTCGCCGTGCCGTTTTCAATTCAGACAAAGCCGAGATCTCGGAGCATATTGTAGCAGAAGATGTTTGTTGGCAAGCACCCTTCCGGACAATCATAGAACCCGATCATCTCTGTGTGACCGAACGTCCCAGCTGCTACGCAGACCCCCGAAGCAAACTCTGCAGCCAAGGGCTGGGTTTCGGCTTCCGAGGAGGGCTTAGGGGTTTGCCGCTTTTGGGGTTTAAGGGTTAGCGTTTAGGAGTAGGGTTTAGGGCTTTAGGGGTTCAGGGTGTAGGGTCCATGTCGGAGTTCTGGGAGTTGCCTTGTACCTCAGGGAATCTCAAGGACAGGCACACCTATCGATACAGTATAAATTCTAGGTGTGCGCCAACAAGATTCCGAAAGTGCCGAAAACCCTAAACCCCAAATCCTAAACCCGAAACCCTAAATCCCCAAATAAGAACAAAAAACATGTGGGCCTGTGCCGGGCGCCACGGCCATGGCAGCGGCTGCGAGCCGCCGGCCGAAGTCAAAGAAGACAGAAGCAAAGGTCCGGGGCAGTTTGGGATTCTGTGTTTACGGAGTTTTGGGGCTTCGGGATGCTCTGGGTTTTGGGTAAAGGATTTGTAAGGCTTTGGGATACAGAATTTGCACAAATCCTACAAGGCCAGAATACCGCAGCGGTTTTCTGGTCACAAGCTTGAGACATTCGTCAAGTTGCCCTCTTGTTCGTTCTGGCTCGTGCACCTCCTAAGGGCGCTCTCCACCTTAGGGAAATGCATTGGAAGCTGGAGCCAAGGAGCAGCGGCTCCGGGAGCATGCCATACCCCAAATGGTCGGGGGGNGGGGGGGGGTGGGGGGTGGCTGGATCTCGGCCCCAACATCGCCGGCCAGCCAAAATGCACGGAAATGTTCGATACGAAACACCCACGAAGATTCTATTCGTGCAGGCGTGGCTGCTGGAAACCACTGGGATCTCCAATAAGCTCCTCTGGAAAGGATATACATTCCTTGACTCCCCTACAAACACAAACCGAAAAGGCCCACCGCATTCCGAAACCCTGGAGCTGCGGAAATCAAACCAGTTGGACGGTAAACCCTGCAACTTCTGAGAACCGTTTTGCAAGGACGTGCGTTGTGAAGACGTCATGCCATCCTACTGCAACCGGTGGCCCAACGGCCTCGTAAGCAAAGCTCCCCAAAACTCAGTGCTCCGTGTAAACCAGGGACCCACTACCTCTCTCTCGAGTTGCATGCTTCGGCTCATGCTCTCGTTTTACAGCCGGAGCAAGACGACAAAGAGGTATGTTTCGACTAGTTAACGCGAGACCTTGCCCACGAAACCTTTAAACCAAGCACACCGTCAGCATCACATCATCGGTTTAGGCTTCTGAGACTACTGCTGGTCATAGCATCTCCACTTATCTCGGAGGCGACGCAGGCCACCATCCAAGATGAACGAAGCATTACACTCATTACACCAGATAAACCACACCACGAGTAGGAAGCTTCGGACGCTGGGGCCAGGGTGTGTCTCCGTCGAAGCGGCCTTCTTCAAGACATCTCAAGCCAGCTTTCAACCCCGATAAGTTGGCCTCTCATCACGAAGGAAGCCTCGGACTCAAGCCCCACACAAGAGCTTTGGTTTTCCTTCGATAAGGCCCTGCGCCCTGAGATCTTCGCGCCAGGCGGTGGTGCCACAACCTGGCAGGTGTAGCACTACATGGTTACAAACCTTGAGCTCGAAACCTTCCTGCCTAAACCGAACCGCAAAACCCCATTTCTTGAACGGACAGATTTTGACATGCAGATTGCTTTGCGGCTGTTCACAGCAAATGCCTGTGTTTCAACAGCGAACAGTGAGCCATCCAACCCACCCGCTGAAATCCAACCACCCTCTGAAGGGGTAGGGTAGGGTAGCGCCAAGGGAAAGTTCAGTTGGACTCGGGCAGCGATGATGTTAACACATTTATGGCTAAAGGAACCTGCTCCTTCGTGGATCATTTGCCTAGGATTCCGAGATCCCTACCGACAAGCACAGTGTCACCGAAATAGAAGTGGGCACTAGCAAAGCACTCTCAGGCGAAAGGACTGTGTGAGGGTGGGATCATCAGCAACACACCGCTCCGAGCTTTCTGGGCGACCACAATGCTTCGAGTCGTTCCATCAACGAAGGATGGGAATCGCTGGGCAAACTTCGCATCAGTCAAAGCCATCACCCTCGCAAGCTTGTACGAGCAGCCATGCTCAAGCAGCACCTTCAGGCGATGGAACAGACGAGCATAACCGAGGCTGAGCATCTGCGGAAGGTACACAATCATGGAGCAAATGTCCTCTTTGGAGAAAAACTGTCGCAGAAGCATATATTTTTTCGACAGGTTGTTCTCGATGCTGTAGCTCAGCACTGCAGGAAAGCCAGCAACGACTTTGGCCACCTGCTCTCGGCTCAGCCCAACATCCTCGAGCCAGGCCACTGTGGGCTTCAGATTGCCCTCGATGCTGCAGCCCAATACGGAAGGAAACACAGCAACGACTTTGGCCACCTGTTGTCGGCTCAGACCAACATCCTCGAGCCACGCCACTGTGGGCTTCAGATTGCCCTCGATGCTGCAGCCCAACACTGGAGCAAATCCAGCAACAACTTTGGCCACCTGCCGTCGGCTCAGCCCAACACCCTCAAGCCAGGCCACTGTGGGCTTCAGATTGGCGTCGATGCTGTAGCCCAACACTGAGGGAAAGCCAGCAACGACTTTGGCCACCTGTTGTTGGCTCAGCCCAACATCCTCGAGCCACGCCACTGTGGGCTTCAGATTGCCGTCGATGCTGTAGCCCAATACGGAAGGAAAGCCAGCAACAACTTTGGTCACCTGTTGTCGGCTCAGACCAACATCCTCGAGCCAGGCCACGGTGGGTTTCATGACGCTGATGCCCCAAATTCTTGGAAACTTTCTTGCCAAAGCCTGGATTCCTTTCTTCGAGAACTTCAGGTCCTTCTCCAAGAAGGCAATCACTCTGGTCTTCCTGGTCTCGATGTCGCTGGTGCGCACTGCCTCACTCGCAAACTTGCTGGCCTGATGAAGATCTGGCGCAGAGTCGGTTTCCACAAAATTGCAGAGATGCTCGTACACATCATTTCCAAGTATGTTTCCCCAATTGCCGAGAATGGCCTGCGCAACTTGTCGCCCAACATGCATCAATGTCCGCTCTTGGCCTGCAGACCATGTGTCCACGACCACTTCTCTCGAATTCTTCGTCCTTTTCAAGTCCCGAGCTGTGTGGCCTATCCGAAGAACGCAAGAGCCCGGGGGTGCATAGTCAATCAAAGCTTTCGTCTTGCGCTCATCCCCTGCTCGCCCTCCCGCATCTTAATGTCCATGATACCCGTCGTACTCGATGAACAAAGCTGCATCCTCGTCCTTCAACACCCCAAATGCAGCCACGTCGGGGCACAACCAGCGTGACCCCCAGGCTTGGGAGGGCTCCACGGGGAAGTCCCGGAAGCATTCGCCGATGGCCTCCCCTGGCATCAACAGCTCCACCACACGAGAAAGAAGCTCCACCTCCGCGTAGCTTCGGTGCACCGTCCTCGGCCGGCCCTTCCTCCACCAGGGTGGACCACAAGCCGCCAAGCCAAGCGCGAAACAGCCGAGGAGCCAAGAAGCGGCTCCTAAACACCTCCATTCATTCCTGGGCCTCCCCTTACCGCACAGCATGTCCACCCTCGCTACCGCTACTGCCGTTGACAGGCTCTCAACATTCTGAGCAGCTGCAAGGCCAAGGCACCGATTCAACTAAAAGCAGCATCAGCCAACCCCTCCGCCCCTCCACTCTCAAGTAGACAGAAATCTCATGTAGCCTGCTCTGCAGGATCATGTCTGCACGACTTCAAGCATGGAATCTCTGTCCGGCCACGAATAAACGGCGCGCAGTCCTGCACGAAACAAACCCCAGCACTCAAAGAAAATTCCACAGACTAACACGGCTTCGAATGTCTGTGCCTACAGGGCCGGTTGAAAGCCCGTAAGCTTAACTCTCTGAAGCTATTCTGCCATGTTACGTGCTGCGCTGCTCGCCATGCCTCGTTCTAGAGTTCTCAATTCAGGCAACCCCTCCATACCGGGATCTCGGAGCCTTTTGTAGCTGAAGACGTTTGTTGGCAAGCACCCTTCCGGATATAATCATAGAACCCGATCATCTCTGTGTTACCGAACGTCCCAGCTGCTACCGCAGACCCCCGAAGCAAACTCTGCAGCCAAGGCCTGGGTTTCGGCTTCCGGGGTAGGAGGCTCAGGGTTAAGGTTAAGGGTTGTAGGGTTTAGGGTTTTGGGTTTAGGGGTTTAGGGGTTTAGGGTTTAGGATCCATGTCGGAGCTCTGGGTTTTGCAGCTTACCTCAGGGAATCTCCAGGACAGGCACACCTATCGCTATAAGATCTAGGTGCGCAGCAACAAGATTCCGACAGTGCCGAAAGCCCAAACCCTAAACCCAAATCCTAGACGCGATACCCTAAACGCTCAACGAGGAAAAAAAAAACACACACATGGGCCTTCGCCGGACGGCGCCACGGCCATGGCAGCGGCTGCCAGCCGCCGGAGGTCTGGATTTGCAGGGCGTTGGGAGACATTGCCCATGACATTCGTCAAGTTGCCCTCTTGCTCGTTCCGGCTCGTGCACCTCCTAAGTGCGCGGAAATGCAGTGGAAGCTGGAGCCAAGGAGCAGCGGCTCCGGGAGCATGCCATACCCCAAATGGGCGGGGTGGGTTTGACCATGTTTAGAATGGGTCTGGGGGGGGAGGGTTGATGGGATTCAGGCGATCCTGAAATCCGGGGAGCGGTTGGATCTCGGCCCCGACATCGCCGGCCAGCCACACTGCGCGGAAATGTTCAATACGAAACACCCACGAAGATTCGATTCGTGCAGGCGCGTCTGCTGTCAACCACCGGACAGCCCGATAAGTTCGTCTGGAAGGGATATACCGATTTCTTCCACGCATACGCACCTCACTACAAACAAAAGTCGAAGAGTCATACTGCATTCCGAAATCCTAGAGCTGCCGGAAGCCGAACCAGTTGGACGGCAAACGCTGCAGCTTCTGAGAACCCTTTTGCAAGGACATGCGCTTTGAAGACTTCATGCCCTCCTACTGCAGCCGGTGGTCGAAACCCAAGAACGCGAAATTTAGCACTCCATGTAAGCCAGGGAAGGACTACATCTCTCTTGTATTGCATGCTGCGGCCCATGTTCTCATCTTAGAACCTTACCGGCGAAGCAAGACGACAACAAGGTATGCAAGCCAAAAACACAGACCATACAAGGCTTTCTCCATCGGCTTTGCCCACGCAACCTTTAAACCAAGCACACTCCGAGCATCAAACCGTCGGCTTGGGCTTCTGATTATCCCGAGAGTAACACGGGCCATCATCCAATGCATGTACGCAGCATTAAACGAGACACGGAAGGAAGCTTCGGACGTTGGTGTCATGAGCTGCCAAACCATCGGACAAAGGCCCCACACCTTTTTCAGGAGCGCTTGTAGCTCCCAGGAGCTCTGGTTTTCCTTTGACGAGGCCATGCGCGCTAAGATCTTCGCGCCAGGCGGTGGT
Organism: Symbiodinium sp. clade A Y106; assembly: GCA_003297005.1. NCBI lineage: Eukaryota > Dinophyceae > Suessiales > Symbiodiniaceae > Symbiodinium > Symbiodinium sp. clade A. The sequence continues at coordinate 14,748 of BGNK01007632.1, forward strand.
GTCACAACCTGGCAGGCGTAGCAGTACATAGTTATAAACCTTGAGCTCGAACCTTCAACCCACCCTCTGAAATCCAACCACCTGGGGTAGGGCCTAGCAAAAAGTTGGACTCGGGTAGCGATGATGCTAACACATATATATGGCCAACCACTCTCGTGTGAAAGGACTGTGTGAGGGTGAGATCGTCAACAACATACTGCTCCGAGCTTTCTGGGCGACCACAATGCTTCGAGTCGTTCCATCAACGAAGGATGGGAATCGCTGGGCAAACTTCGCATCAGTCAAGGCCATCACCCTCGCAAGCTTGTACGAGCAGCCATGCTCCTGCAGCACCTTCAGGCGATGGAACAGACGAGCATGACTGAGGCCGAGCATCTGCGGAAGGTACACAATCATCGAGCAGATGTCCTGTTTAGAGAAAAACTGCTGCAGAAGAAAATGCTTCTGCGAAAGGTTGTTGGCGATGCTGTAGCCCAACACTGTAGGATGGCCAGCAACGACTTTGGCCACCTGTTCTCGACTGAGCCCAACATCCTCGAGCCACGCCACTGTGGACTTCAGATTGCCGTCGATGCTGTAACCAAACACTTGAGGCTTGTTGGCCACGACTTTTGCCACCTGCTGGCGGCTCAGCCCGACACCCTCGAGCCAGGCCACTGTGGGCTTCATATTGCCGTCGATGCTGTAGCCCAGTACGGAAGGAAAGCCAGCAACGACTTTGGCCACCTGTTCGCGCCTCAGCCCAACATCCTCAAGCCAGGCCACTGTGGGCTTCAGATTGCCGTCGACGCTGCAGCCCAATACGGAAGGAAAGCCAGCAACGACTTTGGCCACCTGTTGTCGGCTCAGCCCAATATCCTCGAGCCACGCCACTGTGGGCTTCAGATTGCGGTCGATGCTGCAGCCCAGTGCGGAAGGAAAGCCAGCAACGACTTTGGCCACCTGTTGTCGGCTCAGCCCAACATCCTCGAGCCACGCCACTGTGGGCTTCAGGTTGCCGTCGATGCTGTAACCACACACTTGAGGCTTGTTGGCCACGACCGTTGCCACCTGTTGTCGGCTCAGCCCAGCATCCTCGAGCCACGCCACTGTGGGCTTCAGATTGCCGTCGATGCTGTAGCCCAGCACTTGAGGAAAGCCAGCAACGACTTTGGCCAGCTGTTGTCGGCTCAGCCCAAAATCCTCGAGCCAGGCCACTGTGGGCTTCAGATTGCCGTCGATGCTGCAGCTCAACACTTGAGGAAAGCCAGCAACGACTTTGGCCACCTGCTTTCGGCTCAGCCCAAAATCCTCGAGCCAGGCCACTGTCGGCTTCAGATTGCCTCGATGCTGCAACCCAACACTGGAGCAAATCCAGCAACAACTTTGGCCACCTGCTGTCGGCTCAGCCCAACATCCTCGAGCCACCCCACTGTGGGCTTCAGATTGCCGTCGATGCTGCAGCCCAAGACTTGAGGAAAGCCAGCAATGACTTTGGCCACCTGTTGTCGGCTCAGCCCAACGTCCTCAAGCCACGCCACTGTGGGCTTCAGATTGCCGTCGATGCTGCAGCCCAATACGGAAGGAAAGCCAGCAACAACTTTGGTCACCTGTTGTCGGCTCAGACCAACATCCTCGAGCCAGGCCACGGTGGGTTTCAATGTGCCTTCGACACTGATCCCCCAAATTCTCGGAA
>BGNK01007634.1:4440-16394 GCA_003297005.1 Symbiodinium sp. clade A Y106
TTGCCCGTGATGTGAGCGAAGGTAGCAGCAGTTCAAAAAGAGGCCGCAGAGTGGTTCCAACTGTACCGTTGCAGGAAAGCTCCGTCGGCACGACCCCTTGCCTGAGCAGAGGAGGTCCCTGTTGCTTATCCTTTGCAGCTCACACTTTGTAGTCTTCAAAGTCTGCTCGTTGGGTGAGCGAATAAGGGAGGGGCCGTTGAGCGGCGCCAGCTGTGCCGTTGCATCAAAGCTCCGTCGGCAAGACCCCTTACAGGAGCAGAGGAGGTCCCCGTTGCTTATCCCTTGCAAGGTCGCCAACAGCGCACATAAGAGTAGAGCAGAATACCCCTGAATGCCGAGCGACGGTATTCTGCATTCCATGGCATCTACGCAGAGCTAGTCAAGCAAAAACGTGTCCCGCTATTGGGACACGGCTGAGCCGGGGTGCTTACTACTACTACTACTACTACAACTGCTCCTCCTCCTCCTCCTGCTGCTGCTACTTTGTTTCTATCATTATTACTGCTATGCTACTTGTAGTTTTCTACCTATACACATACACACACACATATATATATATACGCATGACTCGTATACTATCATGTGTTCCTTAAACAACTTGATAAGGCTGTACTATGTGCATACATATAAAGATATATATGACAAACATATGCGCATACATGTGCCTATATACATATAGAACAGACTATACGCGACGTTGAGATATTTACTACTGAGATACTTACTATAATATGTACAAAAAATACAAAATAGACTGTCCTGTTACAAACAAATGTATGTACGTAATGCAATGTAATGTAGTGTAATGTATTGTAATGTAAGGTAAGGAAATGTCATGTAAGGTAATGTAATGTAGTCTAGTCCAATGTAATGTAATGTAAGGTAAGGTAATGTAAATGTATGTATGTATACACACAGCCCAAAACCCTCTTCGAGGCACGCCCAAGTGAGCCAAAGCCGTCCTGAAGCGCCAGAGGTGTGCGGATGGGAGGCTCGCTTTTTCCCAGCTCCTCCAGCACCTCAGTGGTGTTGCAATTTAGGGTTTTGAAGATCCCTTTATTATAGGGATCTATAGGGGTTCCTTTAAGGGACCTGTAAAGCTTCTCCAGCACCTAGGTTGCAATTTAGGGTTTTGGGGATCCGTACTAAAGGGATCTATAAGGGTTCCTTTAAGGGACCTGTAAGGCTCCTTTAGGGTTTTGGGGTTTGCGATTTTGGGGTTTAAGGGTTTTGGGCTTGGGGTTCAGGGTTCAAGGCTGGGGTTCAGTTCGGAGCCCCCAGCAGTATTTATGGGTAGGACTGAATGGGTACATGTATGGGACCATTGGAAAAATCAAAATGCATTCCGACGTGCCGCCTGAGCGCGGATGCGTACATGTCGAAGAGATTCCGGCGATTAGTGAGAAACTGGTACCAGCTGGGCAAGCCACCCAGGACGGGCTCGTTGAGGACCTCCACGGCCACCACGTTCCAGTGCTGCTCCCATTGCCCACAGAGGAAACGAAGAAACTGCACATAGGGCCTCAGTGATGTTTTGTCAGTATGGTTTAGGGTTTCTGGTTCGGGGTCTTCTGGTCGGTCTTATATCCCTTACCGTCCCTTCCAAGAGACTCCGAATGCGCGTAATTTAAGAATAGACCGGAAACTTGAAGAGGGCTTCTGACTATGATTTATGGTCTCTTCCTTACTTAAGGGGTTTTGCAGTCTCTGGGTATCATTAGGACCCATACACTACCCCTTATACGCCCCCAAAGGAATCCTTGAAGGACCCCAAGACTATCCCTTTAGGGATCCCTACTATGATTTATGGAATATTCCTTAGAACCCTTATAGATCCCTTTACCCTTGGGATATTGGAGTCTGTGGGGAATCCTTGTTTTTCCCTTTTAAGCCCTTGAACCCAGGCAGGGGGCTCGAAGAGTGGCTGCCGATCTGCTCCGGAGCCGCACTGGTAGAATCGCGCGGCGTAGTTGTGCACCTGTGTTGCTCAGCCGAGGGCTTAGGGTTTGGAGTTCAGGGAGTTTTAGGGAGTTTAGGGAGTTTAGGGAGTTTTGGGAGTTCAGGGTTCAGGTTTCGGTGTGTAGCGAGTTTAGGGCTTAAGGTTTACGGTTGCGCACCTGCGTTACCCAAACCAGTGTGCCAGCTTGCCAGGCACTGTCGTTGTTGTTCAATCTCATGCTCAGGTTCCCAACATTCCTTGGGTAACTGTTAGAACAGAAAGACCAAATGCCTTCCATGGGATCCCTGTTAAATATGAGGAAAGCCAAACCACCGAAAGTCAAACAGACAGCGAACCGGATCTGTAGCATTGACCAAGAGTCATGGAGGCGGGGTTCCCCAGGTCCGTGCCGACGGCGTATGCCGCCCAGGGATCGTCGCCCTGTGTCTCAACACCCCGGATGTTGCAACAGCATGCCAACCAGCTAGGACAAACAATTGTCATGGGATTCTGCGGGTTGGTGACGTAGGATGGCGTAGTGCAGCAACAGCAGTTGCCGCTGGCACTTTCACGTGTCACATTGCTCTGCATGTGGCCCCCAACCCACCAAGGGAAGCCATCACCTCCGTTCGTCGTGGAAAAGGCGTCCATGTGCACATCCAGGAAGACGTAAACCCCATGTTCAGCAAACGCTTCGATGGTGGTCTTGAGGTTCGCAGCCCACGTGGTGTCCACTGGGCCCGCAGAATTGGGCATTGCACCTGCCCACATGCAGCCCAAGCGAACGCACGGCCTCGCTGTTCGAGGAGCTCCATCTGAAGCAGGCTTGGGAGTGTAACCGGAAGCTTTCAGACCATCGGCCATCTGCTTGGCATTGGCAAGCACGACTTCTTTGGGAGGGAAGTAGGGCTGCGTCTTTAAGACGTAGTTGCCTCCCAGCAGCACCACTTCTTCTCCGTCAAGCTTGAGCACCTTTTCATCTCCCGTGCCGGGACCGGGACTTACCGTGACTCGCTTCGGCTCGGCTGCATGCAGCAGAGGCAGGCTGCTTGCTGCCGCCATCGCCACAAGAGAGTCAACAAACTAAAACCGCAAGAAAGCTCAGTGCAGGGATGCCTTCACTTCTGGGAGCACGTTGACACCATGCCCATGCTTGAGTCGTTCAGGCTTCTGGGTTGGCGCGAGCTCGGGAGCCAACGAAGCACCTAAGTATGTAACAACAAGCACCTAAGTATGTAACACTGAAGATAAAATGCGGATGAAGGGGGGGTAGGTCCCAATATGATGCAATACCAATCTTAACCGCTGATCAATAAAACCCTGCCTCCCTCCCTCAATAGGTGTTGCGACAATAGGGCATTGAGTGGGGTTCTTAATGCAAAGAAAAAGGTCCATCAATCGGAGATCTTAGCTGATTACGTGTTTCTGTGCGTTTTGGGTCTCTCAAAAAAACCTTGTAACACACGGCTAAACCGAAGATCCCACCTCTTGAAAGCCCTGAAAACAGATTCATGGGATGAAGACAAGAAGGAGGCGGCAACAAGCAAGCTACTGGTCACCCACACCTCGAACCCGAGCCACGGTTTAGGGTTTACAGGGTTTAGGTGCATTAGGGCTTATAGGGTTTAGGGTTTAGAGGTTAAGGGTTTAACACACCAAGACCAACTGGAAAACTAACTGAAGCAACTGTCACCTGGGTCTTTCAGCTCCTTCAGGGAAGGAATGGGTTTAGGGTTGTCAGCTGCAGGCAAAACTGAGGCTTGCAGATGCCTTACTTTATACAGGTCCACATATTAAAGAGCCTAATGCTAAGGGTCTTCCTCTGGAGGTCACACATCCGTTCCCGCATTGGAGGAGGGTGTCGGGATATGGGTTTAGGGTTGTCGGGGCTAGGGTCGGGCCTGGTAGATCAGATTATATTTGCTATTATACCACATTATGTTATATTACTAGTATATCATATTGTGACTACCATGCCATATTATGCTATGTTATAGTCATAGTATATTATAGGCATAATATCCTGTATGCAATGGGGTTCTTGGCAGGATTTGCGTGTCGGAGCCTCCAGGGTGCCGCCCCTCTGGCGGTAGGCGCCTTCACAGGGTCCCAGTTCGGGGTTTCGCAGGGCTTCGGGCTTAGGATTCAGGGTTCAAGGTTTAGGGTTCAGGGTTAAGGGCATAGAGATTAGGGTTTAGGGTTTAAGGTTTAGGGTTTTATGGGGGTTTCGCAGGGTTTAAGGCTTCCTGTTTATTGGGCGTTGGGGGGATGGATCTGATGAAAAGATATACTTGGTAGGAGTGGTAGTAGTCGTCGTCGTTGTTGCTACTGCGAATGTGTCAGTGGCAGCCGTTGGCTTGCAACACCCTTCCCTAAACCCCTAAACCACCCCGCCTTCCACCAAGAAGGCACCTCCCTCTCCTTTCTCCTCTTTCCAGGCGACGTTGCAGGCGTAGCAGTCCGTGAACCTGCAGCTGAAGCTGAGGGCTTGGTCTGCTTTAAAGGAGGTATATAGGGCAAAGCTGCGTTCAAAGAGGTTTAGGATTTAGTTAGCGCAGCTTTAAAAGAGGTTAAGGGTTGAGCCAAGGCCGCTTTTAAAGAGGTTTAGGCGGTTTAGGGTTTAGGATTTAGAAGGGTTCTTATTGGATTTTCTTGGGTCCCCCCGCGGCTTTTGGATGGGTTTGAACAAGGATTTCGTAGGGTTTATGGAGTTTGCATGGCTTTTGGGGTATGTAGGGTTCAGGGCTACGGAGGCCGAAAAGATCAAAAGCGCGAAAAAAGAAAGCACCCCCAGCCACCTGAGGAGCCCGTCCAGCAGGTCCATGTTGCCCTTCACGTGAAGCCCGCCCCCCATGGTGCTGGTGGCGGCGCCGTTCCTTGGCAAATGCACGGAAAATTTTTCCTCAAGGTAGCTTAATAAGGTTTGGTCAAAGGGACTCTTAAGGGTTGCATTAGAGTTTGAAGAGCCGAGTTTCAACTGTCATGAAAGCTGCCTCAAAAATTCGCTTAGGGTTTGGGGCTTAGCGTTCCAGTGGTCAGGTTGTAAGGCGGGCTCGAAAGTTTGGGGCTTGGGGCTGAGATCTTACAAGGAGTGTATGAGACTCCGAAACCTCCTTTGCGAGAATACACCAAATAATCGCCTTGCTAAACCTAAACCTACAACATGGGGAGGGAGACCCTTTAAAGGGTACTGCTTGCTTTAGTCAGTCTCTCAGACCCTAGTTTTGAAAGCCTGGTTATTGGAGGGATACGGTTCATGTTTTGGGGTTCAGGGTTCATGTTCAGGCTTTACGGTTCATACAACATCTATGGGGTTTGGCTCCCTGAGTTTTGGCCGCAAGTGTTGGCCGAAACGCCGATAATGTCGGCCTGGGGTGGCTGGGGGTTGGAACGGTGGGGGGCTGGGCTGGGTCTGGGATTGCGGCTGGATGCGGCTGGGATGGGTCGTGAAAACATAGAAGCTCTGTTTGTTTTCGTCTGGAGGGGTTTAAAGTTCAGGGTTTAGGATTTTTTTTCGAAGCTATGTCACTGTCCATGGTGCACTTGACCCCACACAAGGAGCAGAAGCACGATGCCAAGATTTAACCCCTAAAGTTCCAGGCTTCGGGTTTCGGGTTTAGGGTTTATGGGCTTAGGGGCTTAGGGTTTAAGGTTTCGGGCTTTAGGGTCTGCAGCTCATGTGGAGGTGACATGAACACCTCCATTGCGCCTAGCGGTTGACTTCTCCCGTTGTCTGGATGGCGCCTACGCCCGGGTGCGACATGGATCGGGACGGGGTATAGTAGGCAGGATCTTCGCCTGAGATGCAGAAGCACGTGCGCATGCTGGGATTCTTGAAAGATCGTTCTCAGCCCTGCACTCGCACCCGGGACATCCTGACGTTTCGGCGGCTCTTCGACCTCAGAAGCGACAGCTGTGCCGTTTAGTCGATCCTGCCCGCCTGCAGCTGCGGAGCTAAGCATGGATTGTAGGGTGAAGCTGCCACTTCCTGGAGCTCTGTTACGCTGCCTCCTTCGGTTCCCGATGGGTATCTGCTTCAGGGTCACTGCTCTAGCCCGGCATTCCATGCTGTGCGGTTTCCAGCGCTCAGGCACATCGGATTTTTACATGAGCCGATCGTGCTGCATTATACGTTTTCGTAGTATTGCAACGCCCACCAGGGTCCTCCATTCTCACCTCCATCCCACATCAAGTTGCTGGCGTCTCCCGACAAATTCGTGCCGCACCTTTCCAAGAAAGGATGGCCATCCGCCATCGAAAGCCCCGCTCCGCTCGCCCATCCGGGAACTCCGCTCCGGACGTTCGACAGCAGGTGCGCCTGGCCACACCGACAAATAATTAGCACGTCACGCTGGGGCTTCAAAAAACTCCAGACATGTCTGCGCTGCAACGAGCTTTTTCTTCGGGCCCCCTGCATCCATGCCGCGCGCACGCAGCATGTTTCTCAACCTGGCATGTGCAATTGCAGACAGGAAGCCGCCTCAAATTCCTGGGTAGCTGGCTGAGATACGTTGAGATTGAGCAGCTTTGGCATCGCCTGCCCCAGCAGAGAAACACAACACGGCCACCCAACCACAATTGCAACCGTGCCGACGACGAGGACGAAGACGAAGTGGCGCAAGTGGCGTGAGTGGCACGAATGGCCCGAATTGCGCGCATTTCGGAACAAGCCCGTAGCACCTGAAACCAAATCCATAAATAAACCCGCCTGCGTTTCGCGACTAACCACTCGAAAGATATACGGGAGGTCGCCTGTCTTTCGTGACTAATCACTCAACAAATCGAAAAATATGCAGGTGGTCGCCCGCGTTTGTTGAGTACATATTTAAAACTTCGGAAGATATAGGGGTGGTCGCCCACGTTTCGCGAGTAATCACTCAAAACATCGAGAAATAGACGGGTGGTCGCCTGCGCTTCGTGATCAATCACACTAAAGATCGAAAGATATGCGGGTGTCGCCCGTGCTTCGTGAATAATCACTCAAAAGATCGGAAGACATACTGTACGGGTGGTCGCTCGCCATTCGCGAGGAACCCCGCGACTCGCGAGTAATCACTCAACAGATCAAATAATATACGGTTGGATGACGAATCACTCAAAAGATCGAAACATGTCGCCCGCACTTTGTGATTAATCATTCAACATAAGCGAAAGATTCACGGGGTGTCGCCCGCCTTTCGTGATCAATCAGTCTGAGTCTAAAGATCGAAAGACATGCAGGTGCTCGCCCGCGTCTCGTGAGTAATCACACAAAGGATTGAATCAAGATGTACGGGTGGTCGCCCGCGATTCGTGAGTAATCACTCAAATGACCGACAGCTATGCGTGTAGTCGCCCGCGTTTTGTCACTCAAAACATCGACAGACACACGGATGGTCGCTCGCGTCTCGTGATGGATCACTCAAAAGATCTAAAACTAGGGGCGGGCGCCCTAAACCCTAAACTCCTAAACCCCTAAACCCTAAACCCTAAACCCTAAAGCTTCCTGATCCATCACGCGAAAGATCGAAAGATATACCGCTGGTCGCCTCCGTCTCGTGAGTAATCTTCCACAAAATCGAAAGATCATCCCGTAATTAAGGAATAGTCCCTAAATCATATTCTATAGGGAACCTACTATAATTTAAGGTACGTTCCTATTAAGGGATCTTGGAGTCTCTGGGTAGCTTTGTCAAGTTTGTGGAAGAGGTCTTTCAAGGGTTCCAACAGGGTTTGAGCAATCAAGTGGTTTAAGGTTTAGGGTTTAGGGTTTAGGGTTTAGGAAGTTTCAACTGTTTTTGAAGTCTTTTATGAGTTTTGTTCAAGCTCGAAACCCCCTTCGCGGGAATAAACCAAAAAAACTTCCTTCTGAACCCTAAACCCGAAGAGAAAATGTAGAGGGAGACCCTTCAAAGTGTACTCCTTGTTCTACCTTAAACTACCAAACCCTACTTTTTTGTGGGTTCTGATAAAATCCCTAATATGGAATTTATAGGGACCCTACAAAAAAAGTAGGTTTTGCTAGGTTAAGGTAGTTAGTCTACAAGACCCCCAAGTCTTGAAAGCCTCGCTATTGCCGGGATACGGTTTACGGTTTGGGGTTCAGGATTCATGTTTAGGGTTGGGCGCTGGGAACGGCTGAAACGCTGGCTGGGGTTGGGGCAGCGGGGGCTGGGCTGGGTCTGGAATTGCGGCTGAATGCGGCTCGGATGGGTCGTGAAAACATACAAGTTCTATTTCTTTTCGTCTTTAGGGTTCGGGGTCTAGAATTTATTCAAGTCTATGGTGCACGTAACCCCTACGGGACATTGGTTCCCTAATGACAACATGTGCCTCCGCAATAAGCCCCGAACATCCCTGAGGTTCCAGGCTTAGGATTTCGGGTTTAGGGTGGTTTTTAGTCCGGACCTTCTTCCCTCGGGTTTAAGGGTCTAGGGTTTGGGGTTTAGGGGCTTAGGGGCATAGGAGCTTAGGGTTTAGGGGCTTAGGGTTCAGGGTTTCGGGGTGAGGGTCTGCAGCTCATATGTGGAGGTCCCAGCGTCCGACATCGGTGGAAAGAGAGGTTACCGGCGAGGATGGTGAAGTTGCCCGTGACGACGAGGCAAGAGCCGTCGTTGTCAGTTCCTGCGTGAAGAATAGCACTGAATTCAGGAACATACCCTGAATTGCAGGTCAGGTGAGCCTCAGTATGGTTTATGGCATATTCTACTCCTTTGTGAAGGGATTCTGAGCTTTCAAAACCTTCCTAAGAGCCCTGGGCACTTTCGATTCAGGGATCTACACCTGCCGAAGCCCAAAACCCGGCAGCGCACTCAGAAAGCCATAAAACTACGCCTTAACCCATAGCATGAAATCCTCAACCCGGCCGTCCCGAGTTCGTGATAAGGACTTTACCTTCAAACTGTCAATTAGAGGAAGGCATTTGATGCTCGAAAATATCCCTAATACGACACCTTGAATAAACTCTAACAGCACATCCCTCATAACACCCTTATGCGACCCGATAGAATCCCTGCAAAACCAGACAAGCCTTTGAACAAGAACAATAAGAACAACCACATAAACAAGAATCTGTAATCCAAACTCCTTTACTCCAAATCAGGCCCTAAACCCTTGGCCCCAAACCCTAAACCCTTATAGACTTATAGTCACCCTTGCCTTGCGGAACCCTAAAAGAACGGAACGCTATGTGTATAAATCCTGTTTTAATCACTTCGGCTTTTCGAGCTTCCCCCAAGCACCCTTCAAAGCTTCTAAGGGTTTAGAGGAACCCTTGAAGCAACCCTCAAAAGGATAGAACCCTTAGAGGAACCCTTATAGAACCCTTAAGGGAACCCTTAAAAGGAACCCCTAAAAGGAACCCTTGCAGGAACCCTGAAAGGAACCCTTAAACGGAACCCTTAAATCAATCCTTGAAGGAATCCTTAAAGAAGGAAGGAACCCTTAAAGGAGCAACCCTTAAAGAAGGAACCCTTAAAATTTAAAAGGAACCCCTAAAAGAAGGAACCCCTTAAAGAAGGAACCCCTTAAAGAAAGAACCCCTTAAAGAAGGAACCCCTTAAAGAAGGAACCCCTTAAAGAAAGAACCCCTAAAAGAAGGAACCCCTTGAAGAAGGAACCCCTTAAAGAAAGAACCCCTAAAAGAAGGAACCCCTTAAAGAAGGAACCCCTTAAAGAAAGAACCCCTAAAAGAAGGAACCCCTTAAAGAAGGAACCCCTTAAAGAAAGAACCCCTAAAAGAAGGAACCCCTTAAAGAAGGAACCCCTTAAAGAAAGAACCCCTAAAAGAAGGAACCCCTTAAAGAAGGAACCCCTTAAAGAAAGAACTCCTAAAAGAAGGAACCCCTTAAAGAAGGAACCCCTTAAAAAAAGAACCCCTGAAAGAAGGAACCCCTTAAAGAAGGAACCCCTTAAAGAAAGAACCCCTAAAAGAAGGAACCCCTTAAAGAAGGAACCCCTTAAAGAAAGAACCCCTAAAAGAAGGAACCCCTTAAAGAAGGAACCCCTTAAAGAAAGAACCCCTAAAAGAAGGAACCCCTTAAAGAAGGAACCCCTTAAAGAAAGAACCCCTAAAAAAAGGAACCCCTTAAAGAAGGAACCCCTTAAAGAAAGAACCCCTAAAAGAAGGAACCCCTTAAAGAAGGAACCCCTTAAAGAAAGAACCCCTAAAAGAAGGAACCCCTTAAAGAAGGAACCCCTTAAAGAAAGAACCCCTAAAAGAAGGAACCCCTTAAAGAAGGAACCCCTTAAAGAAAGAACCCCTAAAAGAAGGAAACCCTTAAAGAAGGAACCCCTTAAAGAAAGAACCCCTAAAAGAAGGAACCCCTTAAAGAAGGAACCCTTAAAATTTAAAAGGAACCCTTAAAGAAGGAACCCCTTGAAGAAGGAACCCCTTAAAGAAAGAACCCCTAAAAGAAGGAACCCCTTAAAGAAGGAACCCCTAAAAGAAAGAACCCCTAAAAGAAGGAACCCCTTAAAGAAGGAACCCCTTAAAGAAAGAACCCCTAAAAGAAGGAACCCAACTTGGCCCTTCCCTGCGGTCTCCTGCGGGACCCCGGATCTCCAGGTCTCCCTGGAAGACCACGCCGCCCAGGAACCTAGGCGTTAACTGCTTAAGCATATAAACGTATAGCAAAATAATAGGGTTTAGGGTTTATTAATCTGCTTAAGCATAAAAATATAGCAAAATAAAAGGATTTAGGGTTTAGGGTTTATTAATCTGCTTAAGCGTAAAAGATAGACATAAGATAAGAGAATGGTAATAATTAGTACATAAAATTTGTAGTAAGATAATGGTAATGATTAGTACTGTGGTTTAGGATTTGGTGATAATTTTTTAGCTGTCTCGTAGGGATTATCGAGCCAAAAACTAAGAAATATCTCCAAGACCGCCCAGGAACCGGAGGGCCGTGTACTTGCGGAGCAGGAGCAGGGCACCTGAGGTTAGGTTTGGTTTTGAACCGGGTTTATAAGCCCCAAAGCCTTGGGGTTTTTTCCGGATCTTGAATTGTTTCCAGTGCGTTTAGGGTCGAGGTTGAAGATTTGTAGTTAATGGTGTTTAGGGTTTAGGGGTTTAGGGGTTCAGGGTTTAGGATTTCGTATGTTGCGTTGCGGTCCAGGACGAGTTTGGGAGTTCCCAGAGAGCCCAATACCCCTGAAGGAAGATTCCGAACACTAACGTCCTTAAACCCTAAAGCCTAAACCCTCAACCCCAATATTAAGGCCCCCGAAAACCGATACTTGAAAGGGCAGAGGACTTAGTAAGTAGGTTATATGTAGAGTTATAAGAAATGGAGTTACCCTAATTATAAGCCTACTTATAACCAACTTACTAAGTCCCCTAAGGCTCTTCAAGTACACCCTAAACCTCTAAACCCATAGATCTATCAAAACCCTAAAACCCAATAGAGGACCCTAATATAGTACCCTAAATAGTAGGATCCTTATTATAAGGACCCCAAAATATGGTACCCCTAATTTTCGTTCAAGTAGGTTCCTGAATCAGGGAGTGTACATCAGGGTTCCAGGCACAGGGGAGAAGGGGCCTAGGGTTTAGGGTTTAGGGTTTAGGGGTTTAGGGATTAGGGATTAGGGTTTAGGGTTTAGGGTTTAGGCCTAGGGGTTGAAAGATCCAGGCTTTCGGGATTTACCCAGAATTCCGGGGGAGGATCCGAAAAGGTAGATCCCCTAATTTGGGGCCCTATACTACTAAAGGTACTCTATAGGAACCCTTAAGCCTTTGATCCGCGGATTTTTTGAAAGACCACCCTGAACTTAACACACTGAGCCCTGATTCGACCCTTAGACCTAAACCCTAAACCCGAAACCACAAGGCCCCAAGCCCCAAAAGCCCCAAACCCCAAAAGCCCCAAACCCCAAAGCCCCTAAACCCTAAACCCCTAAACCCTAAACCCTAGACCCTAAACCCTAATTGTTGCTACATGCGCTTGTGTCAGTTTGCCTCAGGCAGATGACGGCACGACAAGATTTTGCTCACCTGTGTGTAGAGAATCCGTCTCTGAGCTCGGCACCGACA
>BGNK01007635.1:0-16377 GCA_003297005.1 Symbiodinium sp. clade A Y106
CAACACCTACGAGGAGCGGAGGCTCGACGGGAAACGGCGGGTCTTCCCGGCCCACGAGCTCCTCGGCGCTGAGGAGGTGCTGGCGAGGATGTGGTTTGAACACACCACGTCGAAGATGTCGCCGGTCACCCTCGGCCAGATTGTGTCACGACGCACCTGGACAGCAGCCAGAACCCTCAACCCCCTAGCCTTGTCCAGGACGACGTCGGCGGCCACCTCCAAGGCGTTGCGGCTGGAACAGGGCAACCTGGTGCGGGAGGAGCCGACGGAGTGGGTGCCGAAGGGCCTCTTCTCCACCATTGACGGCGCCAATGCCGCACGATGGGCTTGGATCCTGCTGGGCATCGGCGAGGAAGACGAGGTCATGGCAGACGTCGATTGGTTCGTGGCGCGGGCCAGGGGCTTCAGGCGTACTGGCAGCGGACTTCATGGAACCTGGCGATGGCGCTCCGGAACAACAAGTCCTTCGGCGCGGCAGCCAAGGAGATCATGGACGACGTGGCGCTATGGCAGGAAGTTCTCCTATCGACGCCGGCCACCGAGCAGGAGACGTTCCGCCAGACAAGGACCCCAGGGACAGCGACACCAGCGACTCCGACGTCGACAACACCAACAAGTCTGGAGGACGCAGACTTTCGACGAGAAGGGAGCTTAAACAGCTCGATCGAGAAATACCTTGGTCTGTGATCATAAAGGCCCCCACATTGAGGACTACTTGAAAGAGGTGGAGAAGGAAGCAGAGTCCTGGAAGCAATGGGACAGCGTGGAAGCGCTGTCACGTGAGCAGGCAGCCAAGGTGTTGAACGACAAGATCCTGGCGGGCGCTTTTGCGCAGCAGGGCGTGCTACCGGGACAAAGGCAGAGGACAGGGGCCAGTGCGGCCCAAGTGCAGGGTGGTCTGCTTGGGCCACCAGGACCCAGACCTCTTCAGCCTCAACCGTCAGGCGCCGACTCCTTGCAGGACAAGCGAGCGCGTCATCCTGATGATCCTCGTGGCGGGCTCCAACGGCGAGTTTGGAGCTACGAACAACAAGTGGACCGGCTGGCTGGCCGACGCTTCAACGGCTTTTCTTCAAGGACAACAACGTCAGGAGGAACGTAGCCAACCTCTGTGCATGAGGCCACCGAGTGACGGTCTGATTGCCCAGACTCCTCATTGGAAGGCACCGTTGTACCTCATCAAGTCGAACATCTACGGTCTGGCAAACGCGCCACGCCTGTGGTGCATAGAGGTGACTACCAGGCTCTTGAAGCTTGGCTACACCCAGCACCCGTTCGACAAGCTGGTCTTCTTAAAGAGGAACAACCTGAACAGCATCATTGTGGTCTACGTGGACGACTTTTCGGGCGTTTTTCGCGTCGACTATGACATCGGCGAGGTCCACGCAGAGCCTTCACCTGGGGAAGCCTGAGCTACTTCGAGCCTTCAAGGGCAAGGAACTCACGCTTCGGCTGAACAGCCGAGGGAAACATGTCTTGTACATTTCCCAGACGGAGTTCATCCGCGGACTCGACAGCGGAAAGGTTCCAAAGGACGCAGACTTGGAACAGCCCTTGACGGCCGAGCAGCAGGGAGAGTTGAGGTCTGTGGCAGGCTGCTTGCAGGCAGTGGTTGTGCGGGCAATCGCGCCCCGAGCTTTCCCCCAGGTGGCGCTGAACTCCCGGAGCAGCCTGAACAACCTCAAGTCCTTGTACTTCGCCCTCGGCTTCGTCAAGAGCACCGCTGAACACGGACTCCTGCTCCCCGACGTGCCGCTGAATCTAGCGACCATTTTAGTTTCGTACAGTGACGCCTCCTTTGCAAACTCTCCTAACGACCTGAAGTCGCAGTACGGAGTTTTAGTGCTAGCCACCACTGCGCACGTGTCTTCTACACCTTGCCTAGGCTTACTGTTGGATTGGCGTTCGGGAAAGCGTGCCAGGGTGTGTCGTAGTGCCCTAGCTGCTGAAGCTATGGCGGCCGATGAGGCTGTAGATCGTCTTCACTGCACGAATCTCTTCCTGACCGAGATCCTAACAGCTGGCGTACAAGACGAAGCCAGCACTTCGCATGTTGCACGCAGTGGACGCTAAGAGCCTCTACGAGTCTTTAATCCAGAGAGCCCTCAGACCAGCGAGAAGCGGATTTTGGTGAACATGAAGTCTGTGAAGGATAGCTGGATGCTAACTCGATTCATTGGATTCCTACTGAGTTGATGCGCGCAGACGGGCTCGCCAAACTTTCGCCTGATCTCCTGGCGGCACTCCACGCGTGGTTCAAAGCCCCGTGGGTGATCCTCCGACAGGTCAAAAGAAAATAGACCAGTGATAAAGTTTCGCTTGCTTCTTCACTTGACCTGTCAGCTTTCTGCCGTCGCTTTTCGGCCTAAGACGGGCCCTCTTGAGTTTCTTACCCTTTTGCGAGAGCTGTGGAAACATGCGTTGCTTCGACTGACACGTCTTTCTTCTGCGCAAGTGTCTTGTCGTGAGATAATGTATATATATATGTGCATGTACATATTTACATAAGTACATATATATCATATATATACACACATAAACAGAAATGCGCCTGTAGAAATAAGCATATCGCTCTCTGTATATATACATATATGTGATATATTTACATACATGCATGCGTATATACATGTATGCATATATGCACGTATACATATACACATATATACACACACATGCATATATGCATATATACGTATATAAATATGTGTACACATATTTCTTTATACACATATGCATACATATCTATGTGTATACATATATGCGCATACACGTATACGCACACATGACACATAAACACACACACACACATATATATATATATGTTCTTATCTAAATACATGCACATATACATTTACAGATACACAAGCACGCACGCGCACACGCACATACATACATACATGCATACATACATATATATGTATATGTATATGTATATGTATATGTATATGTATATGTATATGTATATGTATATGTATACACAGACACATATATACCCATATGTATCCATACACATGCGTATTTACACGTATAGTTGCATACATATACATGTCTACGTATAGTTGTACATATATAGATATGCATACATACACGTACATATGAACACACATACATGTACATATATATATATATATACAGAGATATACATATGTACGTACATCCATCTCTCTCTCTCTCTCTTTCGCTCTCTCTCTCTCTCTCTCTTTCCCTCCCTCCCTCATTCCCGTTCCCTCCCCCCGTCCGATCAGACGTTTTTGCAGCTTCAACTTTGGAGGCTCGCTCATGAGCTGCAGCAAGAGAAGATGGCGCAGAAAGCCATGCAGGACTGGCAGGAGCAGTTGAAGACAAGGTTGCTGCAGCTTCGAGAGAAGTCGCAATTGACGCTTTGTCGAAACTGAGCTCTCCTGGTGTACCGCAGGCTTAGCGGGTGCATCTCTGCCTGTTCCAAGGAATGATGCAATGAACAGCCTCGTGCTGCATCTTAAGAACGAAGGCTTGACAGAGGCGTGACGACCGACACACTTCTGGCATCCACGAACCGAGTGCGGCTTCAGTTAGAGAATCATGTGGATCTCGCTAGAAGCCCGAGGTTGCAGGATCGGGGTCAGTAGCAAAGCCGAAGATTCGTCTTCCACTTCGTCTTCTGCATCCCTTGCTCTGAGGGCGAGCTTTTCGCCAAGATTGATTCTGACGGCGACGGGGAGCTCAGTCGCCAGGAGCTTCAGGTACCTTCTTCATTCTTTGTGAAAGCATGGCTAGTGGGCGGAGGTTCCGCAGTTCGGCAGTCGATTGTAAGCCTGTAGGGGAATTGCATTGCTTGGCACTCCGTGCAGTTTCCACTCCCGCCAGCAACCCGCTTTTGGCTCTTGGGTCTCCGCTGTTTATCCGGCAGGTCGCTCTTCGCAGGTTGGGTGTCGATCTAACAACGACCGAACTCGATGGCATCCTTCGCATTTTCGATGCAGATGGTAGTGGGTCTATCGTCGCTTGGGCCGATAAGCGAAGGTGCAAAGAAGCCGGCCCGTTTAGCCAGTTTTGTCTCAGCCTAGCATGGCAGCCTAGGACTTCGCAGAGTTCTATCACCTGCAGCTTGGATGAGCACTTGTACCCTGCTTGTACCGAAGTTTCTGTCCAATGCTGCCAGATGCACCATTTATTCCACATTCGGCATTCTCTAGAATCTGGTTTTGTTTTTCGAGTGCCCTCAGGCTCAAGTCTCAGGAGGCTCTGCTTCCACAAGACTTCGCACTTCAGCTGCAGTGGCTTGCAGCTGCGCTGTGCAGACTCTGGTAGTGCTTGGCGAGGTCCCGCATGATGTGGGCAAGAAGAAGGATCCGCACCTGGGCTGATCCTGGGCAGTTGCTGTCGCTGGTAGTATTGAGCACCCATGAATCCCAAAAGGCAACGTAATTTGTCAGCGACTGCTCTCATGCGCACAGCGCACCGTCTTCCGAGGTTGCATAACTTCGAGGCTGGTGACCGGGTGCGGCTTCACCTCTGTATGTCCAACCGTGCTGCTGCCTCAGCCAAGCTCTGTGGCAGGCATGGTGTCAATACCGATGGCGAGAGCATGAGAGCTGTATGAAACGACGAGTCTTTGAATCATCACCGCTGTGGGCTGAGGCCTTGCATTTTGATGAGCACGACGAGTCCAAGAACTTGCATGGCAAGATCGTGGGTCCGGGAACGCGCAAGGGAACCCTTCTCATGCAGCACTTCAGCTGCAGCTGCACTCGCAGAGACTCGCATGGATGTTTGAGCTGTGCTGAGGTTGGAGGAGAGCGACTGTACGCTGCTTGTTAAGCCGAGGCCCGCATTTTTGGAAAGCCTTCAAATTTGCCTTAATTAGTGTTCTGCGTCAGAGAACTCATTGAAACAGTGGAGGCAAGTCTCGAAGACGAGATCCCACACCCTGACCAGGGCCAAGACAAGTGTTCTTGACTAGCCTTGTGCACCTTTTGCTTCGAATGTAGAGTGCTCCAGAGCGCCCCGGCACTGGAGCCCGATGGTGCCTGCCATGCGCAGTTCGCACCATCGTGAGTCATAGTTAGTTTCATTTCCATATTCGCTCAGGCGCCCCTCAACCGAGACTGGACCTCGAAGCACCGATGGATCCCAGTCCCAGTAGTGACTCAGTGTGCATTTCAAGCGGGGAGCCTCGAGCTTCTGGCCTGTGAGCTTCGCCCACAGCAACTTTGTGCCGGAAAAGTAGGAGCCGAGGTTTGAATAGTTGCCGGCACGATCAAGGCTCCAATGTGTTTTGGAAGTCTGAGTTTCTATGGTCGTCGGACAATGCCCATCACGTGGCGGAATATTTTCCACTGCAGACTCCGAATTCGGTACAGCTGGCATAGCTCTGCGTGGCTCTGTCGACGTGGGAGCTGAAGCTGAACTGGTTTTGGGCCAAGGCACCCAAGGTGTTTGTTGGCCTTGGAGACGTGGACTCGCTTGAACGGCTTTCCATGTTTTGGACCTTCCAACGAATCAAGGGTTGAGCATGGAGCCAATCTGTCGCGTTTCCAAGGGCGAACTTGGCCTCCGGAATTACTCAAAGGAGTGCAGGACAAGGTCTCGTCAGAAGCTGGAAACAGTTTGATCGAAATTCCTGACAATGATGCTATCAGCATCTTCATTGTCACTACCAGATCAGTAGTATTCAATTGATTCAATACCCTTCCATGGCAACACACGACTCGATTCGTTGTTAGCTCGATGTCTGTCCTTGCCCGGCATGACGCCAGAACCAGGGAGCGAAGGGTTCGGTTTCGTCGGGCTTTCCCAGAGGAGCTCAATCACGCGTAATGCCATCTCATCAACAAAAGTGTCGGCGTCAGTGTCAGCTTTCAGCGGCTAACAGGTATAACTCGGTACGGCTGTATAGCTGGCACATTCTCGTGTTCTGGAGGTCATCGGCCCTTCGGTTCTTAGATCCGGTCTTGGAGGGACCAAACGCTTGCGAGGGCAGCTCGTTTCTCAACGGGCTGCGCCGCTTCGTTTCCTGCAGAACCGTTTCACCTTGAACGACTTTCGAGCTTAGGCCGAACCCGTGACTAGAGTGGCCCAGGACCCCGAAGGGGTTAGGCGCGTCCAGGATCATAGGATCCGTCGTTGACGGATGTGTCACATGTTCGTGTGATGTTAGACTCTTGAGAAAATGGTTGGCAGTTTTGCTTCGTTCAACGCTCTTGCCCCCTTGTAGCCTGCGGGTTGCCGTTGCGCAGTTGACCGAGGTTGAAAGTGAGGAGGTATGGCGAAATGGCAGACTGGTTGGAATCCCAGTGCCGATGTTAGAACGTAACTGGTAAAGAAGCAGTAAAGTTTTGGAGAAGCTCCAAACAAGAGAAGTGAAGAAATGCACGCTGCGCTGGCATGTTACTGTCTGGAAGTGTGCGGACACTTTCCCCGAAGGTTTCGGGTGGTTTGTTTTGTGTCCCTGTGACTTTTTTGGACGTGGAGTGCTCGTTGTTGACATGAGTCAGGTGTGAATACCGGGGAAGACAAACGACCTGTGAGCTTTTAACAGTGACATTTGCAGCTTCGGTGCCAAGCGGTTGCGCAACACGTTCATGGTAGCGCACATGCCTGGAACACTAGGGTGGCTGTGTGAGAGAAAGGTGCTGCGAATTTCTCCGTGGAGTTTGTCTTGGTTTCCGGTTCGGGGCTGCGAGATCAAGTGGGCATAGCCTCGAGATCTTCCGTTGGATTCGTTTCCCTGTATCAGTCGTGTCCCTGTGCCGCCTGCCTTCTGCGGTTGCGTCGCTGTCTACGTCAGATCGCGCTGAGTGTGCTGTGCGTGCGTTATAACCGCTCGCTGGACAGACGTGTGAAGCTCTCCGGCGGGGTTATGTTCTGAGTTGCCAGTGAGCGTCCTCCGACAGGGTGACGCGCATTGAGTGCCACCCGGCCGACTACAATATCAGCAGTCTGTGCTCAGCCAGACCGTAAGTTGGATTTCCTGCGGAAGCTTGCGACCATGTTCAGCTGGGCGAGACCACTATCGCTCAGCAGCGACGTGCGTCCGGTAGAAGGACATCACAGCTTATCAGGCTCCGGCCGTTCAGTGGCATTGTACTGGATGTGATAGGTTGAGATTGCATGCTGCCGCATTTCGCGGCGAATTCCGTCCACTGCAATCCGTCAGCCGCAGTCTGCTGAGTCCGCCGCGGACCCGCCCGACAAGCCGTCGCTTAAAGAGACCCTGCGGACTTCTACCGAAGGGTCAAAAGAAGGGAGCTGTCTTGGTGCAGGTTAAATCCAAACTTGCAGGGTTACGGACTAGTCCGACCGAGCCTTCCAATCACACGCACACACACACAAACGCATACACGCCCCCGTCACTCGAAGGGTGGTTTCAGATTTGCGCACAAAAGCTGAAGGTTTCCTCAGTGAAGATCTGTGCAATGGTATGGACATGAGACATGGAGCAAATGCTGAGGCGAAATTGGAAATACCCAACTTGAGGTCAACAAATCAGGCTTCGCGTCACATTCCAACTGAAGAAATCATTGGACTTCCGGTCAAATCGTGAACCGCTTGTGGCGTTACTGCATGAACCACGGCCCGCTGATACCTCAAAGCCTGGAGTTGATGGCAGCAGCGTGCAGCCAAGATTGTAGCCGAAAGCCTTCCGCTTGTACATGCAGGAGAGGTTGTGAATATGCTTTCCCAAACGTTGTTGGGATGCTCACAGGGGCTGGGTCTTCGGCTCAGGTGGAATCACGCCGTGGAGGTGCGTTCACTTCCTTCAAGGCGTTTGCCTCAGTTAAGTCAAGGAAAGCCGCGCAACTTGCACTAACGCCACCCTCTCGCTGCAGGCTGCAATCTCAATTGTTTCATGCCCGACCCAACATCCCAGCTCGAAGTATGGCTTGCTGGAATATACTACTAGTAGTAATTCGTCAGTTAGTCATCAGCTCTTGCAAAAACAGCAAGGACCCGTGTCACATGCAACAACCGGAAAGCGTTGGTTTGCATTGCGAGAGCGGACTTGTAAGACTCCAGAAAAGGAAGAGTGGAGCCTTTGCCATGGTGCCTTGTCCTAAGGATGGCGAGAAGATCCAAAAACGGCGTCGCTTGCTTTTTCTGGGCCACGCGCTTGCGTTGGTCCGCCTTCGTTGATGCCAACAAAGCAAAGTTGTGCTGCGCTCTCTTTCGCCGCCTTAGCAACTCAAGTTGAGGTGCCGATCTGCCGACAAAGCAGGCGTGCCGCTGCACTGCAGCGAACAAGTCCGCACCTTCGCGACGTCATACAATCGAGCCTGTGGAATCTGTGTGGCCCGTGACAAAGCCGGGTTTCTGGCAGTCATGGCATGTTTTGTGCAGATGAACGGTGCCGCGAAGGTGAAGCTCAGCAGGCACGGCTGCAGAATTTTAATGACACGGGCATCTGACTGCACTGTTTTCGAAAACACAAAGCTAGAAACCAAGATGTCCACCAGAGGAGTAGGGCATGGCACGACATGACCGTGATGGCAATGCCGCATGCCAGACAGCAAGCGGTCGACCTTCAGAACGAACTGCTCGAAGGGTAGCGACCCTAGCACTGCACGCCGTGCAAGCAGACCGAGGTTCTGTGCAGACAATGGAAGCAATAGACTCTGTGCATCATTGGCAGATGCTGGCAGGTTCAGGTCTGGCGACTTCCAGGAACGCTTCCGCGAGCTACAGGCTAGCCGTGCACTCCAGCGTCATTTCAGCTCATCACATCTCTCATGACAGAAACCTCAGAATATCCCATTGCTTGTGTCCAACACAGTAATGCCAATGCAGCCCACGACACGAACCTGGGAGAACCTCGGAAGCCTTAAACAGTCCCAGCCCCTCCTCTTGAGCATCGAAGCTTCTGAACTAGGTTATGTTGCTTTTGAACATGGCGATGAAGTCTGGGATATGACAGAAATAGTTCCGTTCGAGCGTGTTGTTGGAGATAACACCTGCCACTACAGTCTCTGCACTCGTTGTGTTTGAGGGTCGAATTTGGCTGACCCTCAGCCTGCACCGTGAAGGCCAAGTTTCCCGATGGGGGCGCCACCTTCTACGTGGAAAGAAGGAAGCTGGTCCTTTCAGTCGCTGCTTCGGCTCTTGGTCAAGGGATGCCTTGAATTCATCCTTGAAAGCAAGGTACAGACCAAGGTCATTCCGAAGCCAGAGTCCGAGAGTAGGAAGGGACCACAAGGAAACTCCGCTTCCGAGAGTCCTTGGCGCAGGTATGGCTTTGCCGCGGACTTGAGTGGCGTCTTCGACATGGTCGTGCTTGCCCTAGAAGCTGGGTCAAGTTAGCTTCTGAATCATGCGCTGCCACGTGGGAGTGTCTTTCTATGCTTTGCTCAGCGCCTCCTTGGCACCCTCCCCGACGAGGAGAACGAGCGCAAGCCTCAATTGACCTGTGGCCAAGGGCCGGACTCTGTGACTCGGCTTCTCGACTTCAGGATTGGCAGGAGGGGATGGGAGATCGAAAGGCCAGGGATGCTTTATCCATCTTTATCCTGTTTGCCACAGTCTGCGACACCTAACGACTTCTGCGGAGGCTCATTGGTGAGCGGGAGACGAGCCATGAGAATGCGCAGGCCAAGGACGCCAGAGTCGGCGATAGTTCATTGTGTTATCGCTTCGATGAAGGCGTTCGGACCCAACAACCATCTAAGGACAACATTCAGACGGTTGGGTCAGCGAGGGGAGCTGTAGTCAACGGTGGTTGAGGAATGTGGAATTCCGGGGAGGGGGTGGGGTCGATGTCCCAGACAGTCACCAGAGAGCTTTGTCTGCTTTGAACTATCGGATGCACCCACAGTCGCACCGCCACGGTCCTGGAAGCTTCGCATTTGTTCGCGATGCTTTTTGCAGGATGTTGATGCCGGGATAGACACGGAAGCTTCTGACGAGGTTCTCGATGTTCAGCCGGCACCTGACACCGACGCCGAGAACAGCGCAAGAGGGGAAAATCAGTTTATGAATGCGCTGGATGAAATGGAGGACGAGGGAATGATGAGCGAGCAGGCCTTGCCAGTATGCCGCACTGCAGAGGGCGTGCTGGCAGAAAGTGATGGCCACGATAGCTTTGCTTCAGAGAAACAAGCTGTCCAGGAAGCGGTTGTCAAGTTGGCAGGAGAATCTGCTGTCGATGAGGCAGGGAAGACTACACAGGCCGAGCCTGACGTGGCAGAAACCCCCAGCTTGGACCAGCTCCCACCAGCGAGTGCAGGCCAAGAGGCGGAGCAGACAGCAATGCCTTCCACCACCGACGATGCAGCTGATGCTGAACTCGCGGTTGCAGAAGCTTCTGCAGTTCAGGGGGAAGACATGATCACTGAGCAGGCTGAAACTACGAGAGTGGCAGAGGCCGTGGCAGAGGATNGCAGTTCAGGGGGAAGACATGATCACTGAGCAGGCTGAAACTACGAGAGTGGCAGAGGCCGTGGCAGAGGATCCCGACCAGCAAACTGCCGCGCCTGAGACGGCAGCACACTCCACAGACGATGCAGCTGATGCTGAACTCGTGGTTGGAGAAGCTTCAGCAGTTGATGGGGAAGACATGATCGCTGCACGGGCTGAAACTACGGCCGTGGCGGACGATCCCAGCTTGGACCAGCAAACTGCCACGCCTGAGACAGCAGTACACTCCGCCACCGACGATNGAAACTACGGCCGTGGCGGACGATCCCAGCTTGGACCAGCAAACTGCCACGCCTGAGACAGCAGTACACTCCGCCACCGACGATGCAGCTGATGCTGAACTCGCGGTTGCAGAAGCTTCCGCAGTTCAGGGGGAAGACATGATCACTGAGCAGGCTGAAACTACGAGAGTGGCAGAGGCCGTGGCAGAGGATCCCGACCAGCAAACTGCCGCGCCTGAGACGGCAGCACACTCCACAGANCAGTTGATGGGGAAGACATGATCGCTGCACGGGCTGAAACTACGGCCGTGGCGGACGATCCCAGCTTGGACCAGCAAACTGCCACGCCTGAGACAGCAGTACACTCCGCCACCGACGATACAGCTGATGCTGAACTCGTGGTTGGAGAAGCTTCTGCAGTTCAGGAGGAAGACGTGAACGCTGCACAGGCTGGAACTAGAACTGAAACTGTGGCAGAGGGTTCCAGCTTTCCTGTATCGTCCGGTGGCCAAGAAACAACAGACCCAGCAGCGCACCCCCACCCTCTCACAGATGGCGCAGCTGATGCTGGATCTTTTGCTGGAGAATGTACTGTGGGCTCCAACGTGGATACCTTCGCAACAAGAGTGGGGAAAGCATCATCCAACGGTGTACGCGAGGAGTTGCAAGATACCAGCCAAAGGGATTCGGTCGTGAGCTCTATGGCTGTGAATCTAGAAGCTGATGCGGCCGAGTCCAGCCTTCATTTGGAGGCCCCTGAGGCCTCGCCCTCTGAACCCGTGCCGCACGGCCGCATCAGCTTCAGCTTGAAAGTGCGCTTCCTGTCTTCCGAGCTCTTAGTCATGGAGTAGACTGAGTAGACCACTGCAGTGGCACAGTGTGCTGAGGGAGGCTGAAGAGCGAAGGGAGCTGGAAGTGGATGACGTGGCTGGTATTCCGGAGGACCCAAGATCAGAACATGGAGAGTAGGCTTGCAGTCCCTGCCGTCTTTGCGTGATCAGGACGAGGAGGGTCAAGAAGAGAGTGAGGAAGAAGAGGAACAGGAGGAAGAGGAAGAAGAGGAGCTTGACGAAGACTGGGACGAGGATGGTCCCCCGTGAACTGCGTTTCCTACGTAGTCGTAGACGTAGGGCAGTTGCTGCACGGGCTTTACAACTTGGGTTGGATGGCTTGGCGCCGCAACGACCGGCTCAATGGCAGGCGCCTTCAGTTCAAACGCCAAGGAATTCTTGCGATGGACAAAGTACAAAGCCCGAGATGCACAATTTTACTCAAGTTAGAAGTCTGACAGTAGCCAGCTATGTACCTTTCAGCTCTGAATCTGTACTGGTCCTCTGCAGAATGAGGGTTGCGCCCTCACCTGTCCAGCCGGTGCTGACAGACCCCAAGATCCTTCCATCTCTGCAGCTGAGCGCATTACTTGAAGAGTTGTGCAAAGAGTCCTCTTGTAGAGTTCCGCACCCTTTCTTCCACGGTTCACACTTCTGAGGCAGCCGGGTGGCACCACCAGTTTTACCACACGAAACTTGGCAGACGAGACTTGGGCGGAGCTTCTGCGCTTCAAACAGACCGAAGCTGTCAGGATGGGCATTCGGCACGGCAGACAAGCTTCGCGCAGAGCAGGACACCTGCCGGAAGTTATGTGGTATGTCTGCCCAGGCTTGATTCGGTATGTTGCGGTGAAAAGTGAAAATCTCCAAGACTGAGGCCAGCCGCCAACACGGCGAGCTGTTTGCGCTTTGGTTTCGGATATCCTGTGCAACCTGCTCCATCGGATTGACAAGTGCTCTGGCCTGGACCGTATCGTTGCTGAAGCATCAAGCTCGTGAGAGATGGAAGAAAGTGCTGGCACATCCGGTTTTTGTTTCTGCTTCGATGAAGGTGCGGTCTTGCAGCTCGACGAGGACAATCTCGATGCGGTTTCGGCAACTGTGGCCGTGAGCACCGTGCAAAGCCCCCAGCACCGAATCCCCGCGAAATCTGGCCTTGCACTGCGTTTCCTATTGTGGATTGTCTGGCTGCCGTTCTCGGCCAAGTCGCTCAGGTGCCTTATAGCGTCGATCTTGTCCGCTTGCTTTTATCCGAAAGTCAGCTTTGATACTTGGCCAGACAGCAAGGGTCGGAGTCCAGTACATGCAAGGCAACAGCGGGGTGGCTTCTAGGCTAGCTTGTCTGTGGCAGAGACCTTTGCTCGCCGCAAGGACTGCCTGGAACGGTTTTTTATCGTCCAGGCGGGTGCTCGCATGATTTCGCAAGTTAGGTGTGTGCTCCAAGCACGTCTGGAGGTTCATCGCTTGAAGTTGTTCACGGCATTTTCAGAGCACTATACCTAGAAGCATTCCACTTGACCTTCAGGCGCTGGTCTTGAACGGGATGCGGCTTGGTCAGCAATTTGGACAGTCTAGCGTAGAATCGGAGCTCTTGGATTCAGTTCCTGGCAAAACAGCTCCCGTCAGGCAAGAGCGGAGGGTCTTTGCAGGCTGCACATGCGAAAGGGCCGTGAGATGATGAGGTTTATGTTCCTTCCACTCACCATTGCAGATGCAACAAATCGAGCAATGAATCTCACGTGGCTTCTTGACTTCAATCTTGAATGTTGATGTTTGCTGCTTGCTACCTGGAACCTCCTGCTACTGCTCGCGATCGCATCATGTTCAACCCGAGGCACTCAGTGGGTTTCAAGCTTTTGGCATTGACCGGGCGGCGATTCTCGCGCTCTCTGGCGGCATTATCAGAGGCGACCTCAGCAGGGAGCAGGAGTCGCGCATTCTGCACGTGGTCTAAGGCTGCCTGATCCTGCTCTCCTGTTCCTGCTTGATTGATGCAGCCACCCATCTTGTGGGCTTTCTTCTTCTCGATGGAATCTTGACCGCATTGCTGCCTTCCGTGTTCGTCTGCCAAGTCGAGCAGCATGCGGGAGTGTCAGGTAGACCTGGTGCAGGGTCTATCGCCGCCTGGACTACAATCAGCCTTGCAGCAGGATTTTGCAACAGCAGAGTGGCCCACGTGTCATGCAGCCTTTGTGTGTTGACTGGAGGGTTCTGTGAACCAGACTGGGGCCCCCTACAGCAATGCTTCCATCTTGTTTGGGTTGCTTAAACACCTGCACGCTGTGCGTGCACAACTGCGTGGCTCAGCTCTATTCCGCTCCCATACTATCAGCATTTTCGCATCAAAGGCCTGACCAGTTCTGCATGACCTGATGTAACTGCTTCAAGCAACTCTCAGAAGGTCTCAGCATGGCCAGTCAGCAGTCCGGAACAGCCCTTACGAGAGCAGAAGCTGAGTGCCCACACTGAGCCCACTATCCTCGACTGAAGCACCGAGCAGGCAGCGTGCGTACATAGTATGCAGATGCCTGCTGCAAACCGAAAGACCCACCGAAAAGCAGCCAAAGTGGTGAAGTAAAGTGTAGGGATCGGCAAGAACCGAACAGCAAGGGACGCCGTGGTTGTTCAGGTGTTTGTCCTCTTAGTGAGCGGCTACATCGGCTTGATGTGCTTTGTCAGCTGCGAGCGCTTCTCCAGGCGGGGCTGAGTAGCCTTGGAGCAGCTAAGGCTTAGTTTTGTTCGTGTAACTGACAGGTTCTCCCAGGTGCAAAGAAGCCACCAGGAGGTTCTGGAAAAGACCTTGACGGAGGCCGGTTTGTGTGCTGGAGCCATTGCACGTGGCAAGCACTTGAAACAGTGGCTGCAGCATCACAGAGCACAAGGCCTTTGACTCCTGGGCATTTTTGGACGCTTGGTGGCATATGCACAGCACTGTCATGCTCAACTTCGTGACCTTCGTGACCGTGTCTTGCTGCCGACTGAGGACCAGCGCAAGCATATCTCCAAATGCCTTGGAGACCTTCGAGGCAGCCGAGCCGACGATCCGGTGCTTGGGCAGTGAGAATTTCGAACCATTGACGAACTCTGCCTCCAAAGAATGGGAGCTCTGAGGCATGTCAGTTGCTGGCAGCTTGTCTCGGCAGCAGCGACATCAGAACCCGAGAAGTCCGGCAGGCACACGGCTTGCTTCGCTTGCTTGGCTTGCTTGGCTTGCTTCGCTGGCAGCCACAGGCCTTCCGATCTGTTGATGCGGCTTCCGGCTCCAGGGTGGAGCAAGCTCGAGCCAATGTTTGCACCGAACAAGGCCTTGCTACGCGACTAAAGACAAGAGTGCAACAGTACAGTTGATACTGGCAGGTGGAGATGTGCAGGCAGAGCTGGTCATTCTCCGACTTGTTGCAGGTTGAAACTTGGAATTCTGGAGACAGGAGCTTCAGGAACTATGCACAGGCACATGTCCAAGCTTTCTCAAGGTGACGACGAAAAATGCTGTTGCTTGCACCCTGCCTGCAAGAGGAAACATCGTCCAGTGTCTGCAGGGTTGTGTCGTCGTGGGAAGCAGCTGCGTAGCTTCGAGCTTCCAGCTTCCATTGCTCGGCAGTTCTGCCAAGGACGGGCTGCGGACTTGACGCATCGAGTGAGATGCCGCAATACGTGGCTACCCAGCTGCACATGCAGTGCATGCAACGTTATGTGCGAAAGCGTGGCCACGGCTGCATCACAAATCATTGATAAAGCGAACGATCTTCAAGGTGGGTGTGCACTCCTCTCCGGCAAGATCTCGCAGCGCCGGAGGCTTACTTCCGCCGGGAAGTCCGACTGAAGCTGTACTTGCAAGGATTGCTAGAGTGTGGTCCCGCCCATGCCCAAGGTGCAACAAGTGGTGCACCACTCATCCGCCGTACATGCTTCGGGCGCTAACCAGGATGCGGGGCAGGCCATTGCTTTCTTGCAAGAGCCCGCAACAGCAGATGGCACCAGTCACCTTTAGCATCAGGCAAGGCAGCACCAGCAAGAGCGTCCGCCGGGTGTCAGTGACAGTCTCATTCAGAGCGATGCCCGGACAGCGCTTCAAGATGGCCGGTAATAAGTTAAGTCAGGTCTGTCTTTTGTATCCTTTTCCTCGCAGTCGGTGTATGTTGCGCACATCTGAGGATGATGTCCAATCTGGTGGTTCGGACGACGCCAGTGTGATTTCAAAGGCAAGGAACCAGGTGCGGTTGGCAGGCAGGGTCATGTTGCATCCAGAAAGTATCCAGCACCATCCGGCACCCTTGCCGGACAATGCAAGCGAAAGATGTGCACTTGCGTGTTCGTTTGACGCTCGCACAGCGTGGTACTTGGAAGACCGCAGGTTTAGAAGTATATTGTTTCTAGGCTCACTTCTAGGTGGAGCATTCGGATTTTGACGGCATCTTCTGTTCTGATAGGTAGCGGGAGTGTACCAGTTTCGAAATCCAGTGCAGGAATTGAGAACAAGAGCAGCAGCATCTTCGACGTGCCTCCACCAGAGCGCGAGGTGGACAGCTGCTTGGTTTCATCTATACCGCGACAGTCGCAGACATACCTTCGAAGATGCCACCAGTGAAGGTCAAGGCAAGAGCTTCCGAGAACTGGTGGACTTGGGACGGCGTGAGCATTGGATCGTAGATCCTCAGCAGCTCTGTTCCTCAGATGCGACTTTGAGATTGCTGCCGTCAGCCTTGAGCGGTTTTCCGTTACATTTCTTGCAGCTTTGAAAGCGCAGCCCTCCAGCCCTGTGGTGCATCCTGGCTGGAGGGGTGGCACTGGGCAGCACTTCCAGCTCTCCCCAAGACCTGCACATCAGCACCTTTTTTCTACAGTCTGCAGCCGTCCGAACTCTACGGCCTGCTTCTCCATCTCGTGAAAGCTGCATGATCCCGCACCGCACCGCACCGCAGCGCACCGCATCGCCC
>BGNK01007636.1:0-16376 GCA_003297005.1 Symbiodinium sp. clade A Y106
CCAAACATATCGTAACATTCTTCGTGAAACATGCATGCAACAGCCTACGGCGTGAGACCTAGAAGCTATGACTTACTACACCACTACTAGGTGCAAAGGGGTCGATATTTCTTAACTTAATTAAGGGATATTGGAGTCCCCTAAACCCTATAGATCCCTTATAGATCCCTTAAAGGAACCCTAGGTATTCCTTAATTAAGGGATATTGGGAGTCTCTGAGGTCTGTTGCTCGCACCTGGACTTTGCGGTTCAGGGCTGAGGTTGCGGATCTAGGGTTGTGGGCTTTAGGTGCGGCTCAGGGTTGAGGCTTAGGATTTAGGGCTGCTCAGAGACTCCGATATCCCTTAGTTAGGGGATTAATCCTTAAATCATATTAGGGATCCTGCTATAGTTTAAGGTATATTCCTTAATTAAGGGATATTGGAGTCTCTGGGTGTTGGCTTAGGGCTCAATATGGGGACCTTTGCTCTCAGAATAAGGTTTCGGGGTAGGTTGCTACTATAATTACAATACAAAGCCCTGGAGGGGAATACTGCAAATCTCCCGGACCCCGGCATCAATCCGAAAGCTCTGAACCATCCATTAGGAACAATGTTAGTAGGCCTTGCGACCTCTATGGTAGGACTTGAAAGTTTAGGCGTCGGAGCTTCCCGTAGGTGCTCAGCCTGCGCGCATCTACTTTCGAGTATGAAGCGGCAGTTTGGGCTTGGCGGTTCCCGGTTTAGGGGTTTATGGGCTTAGGGTTAGGGTTCCGGGGTTTAGGGTTTAGGGTTTTGGTTTGCTGTTCGGGTTTAAGGGCAGGAGTTTAAGGTTCAGGGGTTTAGGGCTTAAATGTTTCAGGTTTAGGGGCTCAGGGGTTTAGTATAGGGTTCAAGGTTTGGTGGTTTAAGGGATTAGGAGTCTTGGGTTTCAGGGCTTTCGGGGTTTTGGGGTTTCGGGATTTGGGATTCAGGGTTTAAGGCTTTAAGGCGTAGGGCCTAAATTTTCGAATCAAGCCGTGATCCCGAAGCCCAAATCCGATATCCATAAAACGCAATCTGCGACCGCCTAGACCCCAAAAGCCGAAAATCCCAAAACCTAAACTCCACAAACCCTCAACCCTAACGCCCAAAACCCCAACGCCAAATCCGCGGCCCCCATTTCCGTGCGGCCGCCGGAAGACGTTAAAACTACGGCCGCCCTGGGCGCCCAAGAGCTCCAAAACTCGCGAAACATCCGGCGACACCCAACTTACGGGGTTGCGGGATTTAGGGTTTAGGACCCGAAACCCTAAACCCTAAACATCCCTAAGATTTAGGGTTTAGGGATTTAGGGGCTGAGGACGGTAGGGGTTTCGGGCTTGAGGAGATGTACTGTAGGGGTTTTCCGGGCTTTTGGATGTACTGTAAGGGTTTAGGTTTAGGTTTAGGATTTTAGGAGTTACTCCGGGGGTTTAGGGTTTAGCCTTTCAAAGCTTCGGGTTCAAGGTTTTGGGGATCTACAGCTTTGGCTAAGCACTAAGCATTTCAGCGGCATCGGGCTGCATGCACGTTCAGAACCTGAGCTGCACTGGTCTTTCGTTTCTTGCACGGCTCAACAGTCAAAACGAGGTTCTGGCGGGACGTCCGTTTAGAAGAATGTTTTCAAGACTCAAAACGCGGTTTAGGGGTTTAGGGTCTGGAAATGTTGCGAATGTAAAGGCGCATGGCTTATCGAGGCTTCTGTACTAGTGCAGCACTATCAGGTTCTACGGTGTCGGACGAAGACAGGCTGCTGCAGCGTCCTCTTTAGGCTTTAGGGCTTAGGATTTTGGTCTTCGCAGCTTTTCGATTCAACAATGTTTGTACCATGATTGTACCTCGGCATAATAAGTACCTACCCTAAACCCTTAATCCCAAATCCTACTGCAAAGGCCGCCCTAAATCCCAAGTCCTTGGCATAGTGGTCTCTCTACTCGGTGGAGCTGAGGACCAGTCTTGAGGACTTCATTCTTGCGATTTTGGGGTTCAGGGTTCAGGGTTTCGGGTTCAGGATGTAGGGTTCAGCTTCAAGGTTCAGGGTTTGGGATTCAGGGTGTAGGGTTTAGGGGTTAGGGTGGGCCGCTTCTGGATGCATCTTGGCACCAAAATCCATTAAAACCCTGTGGAGACCAGGTTCTAATCATACCCTAACCCCGAAACCCTGAGCCCGAATTTCTAAACCCTAATGAATCCCTAAACCTTATAACCCTGAACCCTAAACTAAACCCGAAGCCCTAAACCCCTAAAGGAAGCCTCAAAGGAACCCACAAAAGAACCAGAACCCTAAACCCTAAATTACCTTGAAAGAGCCCCTGAAACCCTGAACCCTAAACCCCAGAGAGATTTAAAAGAGCCCATTAACAGAGGCCCTGAAACCCTAAACCCCAAAGAGATTTAAAAGAGCCCATTAAGAAAGAGCCCCTGAAACCCTGAACCCTAAACCCCAAAGAGATTCAAAAGAGCCTATTAAAAGAGCCCCTGAAACCCTGAACCCTAAACCCCAAAGAGATTTAAACTGGGCTTTTAAGCAACCAGGGAGAACAAAGTATAAACTTTTATTTCATAATGGTTCCTTTAAGAAAAAAGTATTAAAGTATGGTACTCCAAAGCCCAGTAAAAGAGCCCAGCCACGCTTGCTTCACTTTCTCCCAGGTGACGGCCCGGAATCGGCCTTGTAGGAGCCTCGAGCTGTTGCGGTTTAGGGTTGGGTTTAGGGTTTAGGGTTTAGCGTTTAGGGTTTAGGGTCTAGGGTTTAGGGTTTACGGTCAGGGTTAAAGGCCTCTCGGGCTAAGGCTCTGGGCTTTAGGGTGTTAGCTTCAAGATACTGCAGGCATAGTGGGGACTACAAGCGTCGGGTTGTCGGTACATTTTATGGCGTGTAATAATGGAGGGGCCTTTGAACAGGGTATTGGGGGATCTGACAGGGACTATAATATGAAGGGATACTGTTACCAACGATATGGGAGTTTCCGAAAATAGGGGACCCTAGTATAGTAGCCTAAATGGTAGGATCCTTATTATAAGGACCCCACATAAGGTGCCCCCAATTTTCGGAAACTCCCATATAGGCTCAGACCTCAGAACACAAGTGTGTTGACAGCGTAGGCTACATCTACATGAGAGTTTCCGAAAATTAGGGTTACGCTATTTTGGGGTCCTTACAATAAGGATACTATTATTTAGGGTACTATATTCGGGTCCCCTATTTTCGGAAACTCCCACATACATACCTATCTATCCATCTACCTAGCTCGTTTTCTGTCTGTTACTCTGTCCCTCCGTCCATCCAGCCACCCGTCCATCCATCCGTCCATCCATCCATCCATCCATCCATCCATCCTCCGATCTATCTATCGCCCAAGAAAGTGTAAAACGAAACCTCTTAGCCCAGCCGATGACCCCTAGATCGAAAACGAGGACGATAACGGTACTGGTATCCAGGTATCCCAAAGATGACAACGATGAAGGGGTTCAACCAACTTACAAACACAAGAGAAACTACCGTGACAAGAACCATGCCAAAAAAACTCTAGAACCTAAACCCGAAACACGAAACCCTGACTGAACACAGGCAAGGCAGGAGGCTTGATTTGGTACTGGTCGCCAGGCTGCCCGGCATCCCTGGCATGGGCCGGGACTGTTGGATGGTTCAGGTCTGGAAGGGTTTAAAGCTTAGGGTTAAGGAGTATCTTGCAAATCCTGAGCCCACGGTAAGGGTCATTAGATGTCTTTAGCTCTCCCCTGAAGGACGGTTTGAAGTTTCAGTGTGCTCAGTAAGGCTGCCTACCCAAGTTCTAAAACTAGATCCCCGAGCCCTAAATCGGAGTTTGCGAAAATAGGGGACCCTAATATAGTATCCTAAATAGTAGGATCCTTATTACAAGGACACCAAAATAAGGTACCCCTTATTTTCGGAAACTCTAAACCCTAAACCCCTTATAGAACCCTTATAGATCCCTTTAAGGACCCCTTTAAAGGAACCCTAAGGTACCCCTCATTTTCAGAACCTCCCAAGTCTCTTAACGCCCATTTCGTGGCCGCCTCACTCGGACCACCGCGTCCGGCAGTGCCGGTGTCGAGCTGCCCGGGGCCGCGGATGGCCCGCCTGAGGGTTCTAGGTTTTAGGGTTAGGGTTTAGGGTTTAGGTTTAAAGGTTTAAGGTTTAGGGTTGAGGGTTTTGGGTTTTGGGTTTTGGGTTTGCGTTTACGCTTTACGGTTTAGGGTTTTGGGTTAATAGGGCTTACGGCCTTCGGACTTTAGAATTTTGGGCTCTTCTAGGGCTATGGGGGTTTAGGGCTTAGAGCCTTCGGGCGTCAGGGCTTTAGAGTTTAGGGTTTTGGGCTCTATGGGTATACTTGAAGGGGCAGGGGACTTAGCAAGTTGGTTATAAGTAGGGTTATAATTTGGGTAACTCCATTTATGGCACTTATAACTCTACTTATAACCTACTTACTAAGTCCCCTGCCCCTTCAAGTAGGGCTTTAGGGCTTGAGGGCTTTGGAGTTTAGGGTTTTGGGCTTTGGGTGTCGGGGTGTTGGGGCTTAGGTTTTGGAGTTTAGGGTTCAGGGTTATGGTGAACTGCCAGACGCCCCAATCGAGAAGAAGTGCAACATTCAGGGTTTAGGGTTTAGGTTTTAGACTTCAGGGTTTAGGGTTTAGGGTTTAGGCTTCAGGGTTTAGGGTTTAGGGTTTAGGCTTCAGGGTTTAGGGTTTAGGGTTTAGGCTTCAGGAATGAGGGTTTAAGTTGCGTCCAAGCAGCGGCCGTCGATGACCCAGTTGAGGTGATACCTCGCCACTGAAAGCTTGACAGGGGTTTAGAGTTTCGGGCCACATGGGGAGGGTTCGTTTTAAGGGACCTTACCAGGTAGAGCATGGGGTTTGGGCAACGGAAACACATATGTCAGGTCTCCGGATAGCGTGGCAGAGTCACAAACCAGACAAAGCACCCTGAACCCTAAACCCTTAACACCCCCTGGCATTGTTGGTTTTCTCACTCCCATCAGCGTCATCCTGTTATACTCGTTGGCCTCATCGCCTCATGACTATCACCTTCTACATCAACCTGATCGTGATAGAGGGGCCTCAGTGATTGCAATTGGCGGTCTAACCTATATACTATAACCAATAACTGTATCCGAGACTGTGTATATGTACAGATAAAGGAATCGGATTACAAATTATTTAGGCTTCTATTTCACTCCTCCTCACCATCACCTTCACGGCCATCAGCCTCATCAGTACTTTTCCGTCAACAACACCGAAACCCTCGCGTCCTCATGAGGATTCTGATGATTCTCGCCAAGATCTAAACCCAAAGCCCGAAATCGGAAATCACAAACCCGAACCCCCAAATCCCTGAAACCCAGAGCGCAAACCACTGTTTATGGAAAACCCCAGAAAGAAATCCTGCAAACCCTGAAAAAAAGCACAAACTAAGCATGAACGAGACAAAAGCTCCACAAAACCTACAACCCCAAAACCCTAAAACCCCCAACCCTCAAGCCAACAACCGCGGAAGCTCTCAACCCAGAGCTAGCAGCCTCTCAAAACGATAAAGCCCTCACTCCCCAAACCTTGGAAAATATGAGAAACACTTCAACCTAAACACCCCCATATAGTAACCCTTATAGAACCCTGAAAAGGACGTCCTAGAGCCCTTAAAGGGATCTGTAAGGGTTCCTGTAAGAAATCTATAGGGGTTCCTTTAAAGGGATCTATAAGGGTCCCTTTCTAGGAGCCGAAAACCCGAGTCGAGGCCCCCGCTGCTGGATTAAGGCCAACGGATCAGGGCCCAACCTCCGAGATCGGAGGGCTTCTGAGGGTTTCAGGGTTGTAGGGTTTAGGGTTTAGGGGTTTAGGGTTTTAGGGTTTAGGCTTGTGGGGGTTTGGGGCGTAATTTTATAGGGGCCTTAATAATTAGCATTGGGGGGTCCTTTAAAGGGGTCCATAGGGGAGCTATAGTAGGGTTAATAGGGCTCTAAAATATAGGGGCCTTCATAATTAGAATAGTGTGTTGGGGCATATTATACTATAATTCCAATAAGGAACCCCCAAGATTTTATTGGTAGTTGTTTAGGCCCCTGTTTCAGAGCTTCTGGTGTTTCGGGTTCAGACTTTTAGGGTTTAGGATTCAGGGGTTTAGGGCCTAGGCTTCTGGGGTTTGGGGTTTAGGGTTGAAGGTTTTCTGTTTGACCGCACCTTCAGGGGTAGGGTCCAGGGTTTCGGCTTCGAGTTTTTGTTTTTGAGCTCCTTTTTCCGCCTAAGGTGCAAGCCGTCGACGAAAGACCACATGGGTCAGGAGAATCTAGCCCTCTTACGCACCTCCGCTTGCTGGGAGGAAAAACGAAGCAGAAAGCCAGACCCCAGCCATCACAGGCTGAGCCGTGCAAATATGGCGCGGACGATTCTCAACGCCACCCTATCGAAAAGGCAACCTCGAAAAGAGAAAAGCACTTGTAGCATTGTAGCATGTGCCGGCAGGTCACCCATGTTAGATGACCATTAAAGCCCTCAGCATGCCATTGGACTCACAACTCAGTCATTGCAGCTCATGCTCAATCAATCGTGATATACGTTCACAGCCTGCTCAGAAGTACGACCAGAAAAGTCAACGTACTCTGGCCAATTAACCCTGACGTTCAGATGCTCACCCCAAACCCAAGGCTGCTTTGTTCCTGCTTCCAAAACTGGCACCCTCCAATGATGATACCTGTTTGGCCAGCTTTCGAAATCACATCGGCGTCTGTACCAGTCACGTCCCCATCCTGTGTTTAAACCATAGCCGGCATGGGGTAGGTGTGTGGCAGCAAGCGTCCGTGCCTGTATCTTTGAAGGCAAAATGACCATCCTCAAAGGCATCTCCTTCGCCGTTGTCCAAGTCTCGGCTCATCTGAGCTGATGTACCACCCAAAGTATGATCCTTTCCTCCAATTCCATCCGGAGCATTCTCAACTTCCAACTCATGAACATCCATCTTCACAAATTGCTTCGATGCTAGGCCCACAGTTTTGCATGGAACCACTTTATTGCGCCGTCGCCCCTTCTTCTTGCCAACCCTCTGGTCTCCATTTGCAGCCGTCGTTGAGACATCCTCATCCAAGACCACTGTTGATCCATTCACTGCACCGCTGTCAACTTCTTCCAGCCGGTGTCACCTTTCCTCCAGCATGCAGCATCTGTTTGAGAGCTGTTGCAAGACCACCTTCTGTTCAGCAACCTTGGCTTCAACCTGCGCCAAACTCTCCTCCCAGATCTGTTGCACCCTCGAAAAGCTCTCCTCAAAAGCCTGATGGTTTGCGCTCTGCAACACCTGAGTCTGCTCCCCAAGCAGCGCCCGCAGCATGCCCAAGTCCACATCAACATCGCCTCTCATAGCCCGAAGTCCAGGCGGCGAGGCACAATCACGCGGTTCCATCCGAAAGCACACGGCGAGGAGGCGGACACTCGGGTTCTTGAGCCATCGGGGTTTAGGGTTTAGGGTTCAGGGCTTTAGGGTTTAGGGTTTAGGGTTTGGTGATTTTATCAGCGTGAAAATGTTGAAGGACTCTTGTCATGGCCTGACGGAAGGCTTGTAGGGTTTCGAACCAGGTTTTACGAGCTTGATCAGGATTTTATACCGCTGTTGTGAGGGCCCTTCTTGAAACTAGGATGGCCTCAACTCAAGGATGCAATTAATTTGCTATATACTATTCGGGGTTCCTACGTCGTGAAGCTTTCACTTGTACCTTGAGTCAGGCGTGTTCACATTGGGAGCCATAGTTGAGGTTCGAGAGAGTCGTTGTCAAAGAGTCGTTCCTCGCGCTTCTCGCGGGCTCTTTCGGCACGGAGGCATCATGTGAGACCTGTTCTAATTCTAACCGGTAATCCCTATAGGGAGTGGACCATGATTGCAACTCGTGAGCCTTCAAGTCCGGGCACATGGGTTACGTTGAAGGATGTTGTCTGGTGCACCTGATTAAGAAACCCTGGCCCTATATCCCCAATATATTAGGATTCATATAAGGAACCCGCATAAAAACCCAAGGCTCCTACATTAGACCTACAAGTTTCAAGATCACGGGCCATCGAAAACGTCTGTAGAATGGAAACTTCGGCACGAACTTCTGCAGACAACTCAAACCCTAAACCTTAGGCGTTAAACGCAAAACCCCTCAAGAAAGGAAGCCTGAACCCTAAACCCCTAAACCCTTAAAACCTTCAACCTCTAGACATCCTGAACCGTAAACCATAAACCCCAAAACCCCAAACCCTCACCCTTGTAAAGACCCGTGCTATTATGTCTAAGGAACGCCTTAAAGGAGCCTACAACCTTCTCTCCTCTTACCTAGCCGGGCCCAAATAAGGTTAACACTTTCTGAGATAGACCAAACATAAAAGGCCAACAAGCTCAAAGTTCTCACATAGGCCCTAAACCCTAAACCCCAAGCCTGAGAGGAACCCCTTAAGACCCTGAACCCCGACATTTCTAGGCCGAGATGCACTCGACTCCCAGGGGGCGCTTGAGGGCGCGAAGGGTGGAGAACCTGTGACCAACGACATCAATGCTTGGGTTCGGTTCCTAAACCCTAAACCCTAAACCCTAAACCCTAAACCCTAAACCCTAAATCCTAAAACCTAAACCCTAAACCCTAAACCCTTGGTTTGTGGTTTTGGGGTGTTGGAGGTCGGAGGTGTAGTGGAGATCCAAGGCTTTGGACAACATTTTCTCAACTGTCAAGACATGTTCCTAGGAACGGGGTTAGGGTTTAGGGTTTAGGGGAACGGGGTTAGGGGTTTGAAGTGGGTTGGGTCTGTTGGGCTCCATTTTTGCTTTGTTTTGGGGGACCTATGGGAGTTTCCGAAAATAGGGGACCCTAATATGGTACCCTAAATAGTAGGATCCTTATTATAAGGCCCCTAAAATAAGGTACCCCCAATTTTCGGAAACTCCCCTATAGTTATAGAAACCTTGACGGATCCCGGGACGGACCTAAATGAGTCCGGCAAGGGCCTTGCTGACCCTAAACCCTAAACCCTGAACCCTAAACCCCAAACCCTAAACCCTCAACCCCAAACCCTAAACCCTCAACCCCAAACCCTAAACCCTCAACCCCAAACCCTAAACCCTCAACCCCAAACCCTAACCCCTGAACCCGAAGCCCCCTGCCTTGCTGCTGTCTCCGTCGACCCAGATCTGGAAGGACTCGACCCCTTTCTCTCCGAGCCTCCGGCCGAGGCCGCGTCTTTGCCACGGAAACGATGCTACGAAGGTTTAGGGTTTAGGGTTTAGGGCTTACAATAAGAACAATCATAATAATAATCAGAAGAAGAAGAAGAGCATGAACAAGATTTTGACTAAGAATGATAGTACTAGTACTAGTTCCATCAAGAATGGCAATAAGAGGAGGAAGAATCACAATAATCATGGTACAAATAAAACCAAAACAACAGTAACAATAGGTACTACAACATTATGACAATAATACTAATACTAATAATACTAGTATTAGTTAGTAACAACAATAACAATAATAACATATACGTAGGCAACATAACAACGATAGCGTAACAGTATCAGAAACAACAATAGCAACAACATTCGTAATAATGACAAAAATGAGACCTGCAATGCAAGACTACTAGAAGGCTACGGCAAGGGGGCTATAGGTTTAAGAAGCGCAGGGTTGGAGGTATGGGGTTTCGGATTTGTGGCCTTAGGGTGTCGCCACCTGCAAAAAGTTAATCCTAGATAGGCCATGGAGCGTCACGTTCAGCGTGTGCGCGCCATCCAGGGACTTCGTCATGGCCTGGGGCGTGGCCCAGTTCGACCAGGAGCCCACCACATGGTAGCCTTGGAGGGGTTTAGGCTTTAGGTAGGGCTTATTAGGGAGGCTTTGGGCGAAAGCTGCTCTACCACGAAGCCCTGCACCCCAAACCATGTAACAAGATCTCGGAAACGGATATATGAAAAGGGTTTATAAGTATAGTAGATGCAGATTCCCATGTAAGTGTCAGGTTCCGTCGATGCATAGTTCTCACCAACCGGCTACAGAATCTTTGTCTATGTCCACTCCAAGCCTCTACCCTGCATTAACTCGATATCCCTTCAGGCAGCCTGCATCCAGATTTTGACCGTACATTACACCCAGAAGCCTCGAACCGCAAGCCTTAAATACCTAAAACCACTCCCCCCAGACTTGAAATCTAAACCGCATGCAAAACCAAGGGATGCTGATGTTAAAGCCTCAGAATGTTTGGTGTAGGGCTTGAGGCGTTGATGGGTTTAATGCGTTCGTTCAGAGTTTCAGAAAATTAAGAACCTTAGTACAAAATCCCAAACACTAAGATCGTTGCTGCAAGGACCCCTGATTAAGGTACCCCAGTTGCCAAGCCCCACATCATCCGGCAGGGCATGCAGGAGTTACGGTCGAGTCTCTACTATAGGCACTAGGGAATGTTGCTGTTTTGCAAGGTCTAGGGCTTAGGTTTAGCTTTACGGTTCAGCGTCATGGATGAACCT
Source organism: Symbiodinium sp. clade A Y106 (assembly GCA_003297005.1). Classification (NCBI taxonomy): domain Eukaryota; class Dinophyceae; order Suessiales; family Symbiodiniaceae; genus Symbiodinium; species Symbiodinium sp. clade A. The sequence goes on from BGNK01007636.1 coordinate 10,498, forward strand.
GCAGCCAATCGGGCCCCTAGAATCATGAACCCAGAGACCCAACTCTTCGCCCAAAAGCCCGAAACTCAACAGCAGCGTAATATAGAGGCATCAATAATTAGAATAGGGTTTTGGGGCCCATTAAACTACAATTCTAATAAGGAGCCCCCAAAAAAAGTATTGGTAAGTATTTAGGTAAACCCCAAATCTAAGAGCCTTAAGCCCTAGCCTTCAACGCATCAGCAGGTTGAGACACTCTGGTCCAACGCGGGCACGGGGTTTAGTGCTGAGGGTTGAGGCCATTGGTGCAACGAAGCGGCCTCAGCAACAAGAAACACCATGGAAACTCGTAGCCATATAGTATATACTTTAGCCATAATGTAGCGACAGAGCATCTACTGTTATGGCCAAAGTGTATACTATATGGGTACATGGACCCTTGTAATAAACCCGAGTACTGTCTTCAAACGCGTAAACGTCCACACAGCTAAAGCCAGTCAGAATCTGGTCGATGCAGACCAAAAACAATGCCGTCAAATTCCCAGTAAACCCTGAACCCTGGACCCTGAAACCCCTAAAGGAACCCAGTTCGGACCCACAAAGAAAGAATATAGACACTGCAGAGCAGTGCTAAAGCCCAATCTAATTGAACTCCTAACACCTCCAAACTCTTGCGGCAGCTCGGGGAAGAAGCCGGGAGGCTGTGCTCGGGCTCCTTAGAGTCCTCGAGTGACGGCCAGAATGCGAAAGACTGCCTGGACAGGGGTTTAGGGTTTAGGTTGAAGTCGTGGGTTTTGGACCTTAAACCTTTAGGCCTACCCTTTGGGGTTCGGGGTTCAGCGTTTAGAGTTTGCCGTGTAAGTGTAGGGTTTGTCCAACCCTTTGAGGTCGCTATGCTAGAAAGCCCTCAACCTTAAACCCTAAACCCGAAATCCCAAAGCCTGAACCCTAAACCCTATCTTGCCATTTCAGAACCTTGAACCCTAAACCCCAAAACCCTAAACCCTAAGCCCTTCTTGCCATTTCTGAACCCTAAACCCCAAACCCCAAAACCCCAAAACCCCTAAACCCCTAAACCCTAAATCCTATCTTGCCATTTCAGAAGGTTGGGGGTCAGGGACTGGAGGGTTGAGCACATGGAGATGTTGAGGGTGTGTTTGAGGGGCGTTTAAGGTTTAGGGTTTAGGGTGTAGGGTTTAGGGTTTAGGGTGTAGGGTTTTCGGTTTAGGGTGTAGGGTTTAGGGTTTAGGGTTGAGGGTGCAGGGTTTAGGGCTGCAGCAGGTCTAGGGGTTTAGGGTTTAGTGGGAAAGGCGTTTAAGTGTTTAGGGCTTATATCTATGAGATGTGGGCTTCTCCGCTATGCCTGAGGTCGCCCCTTCTCTAAACCCCAAACCTGAACGTCAGGAACCATAGGGCCATCACCCCAAATCCCTATGTAAAGCCTGCAAACCTTGTAAAATGGTTACAGGAGCCCTTATCGGAACCTGGAGGTCTGTTGAACCCCTTTAGCTACAAGAACACTTGACGGGTACCAAAGGGTCGAACCCTACACCCTAAACCCCTAAACCCCGAACCCCTACAACCTGAACCCTAACCCGAATCAACAATAAACCCTCCCCCCTCCCGGACCCGTACATCTTCGGCTTCGACAACGGCACCACGGTCGAGTCGGCGGCCTCACTCGCAGGGACTAGGGCTTAGAGTTTGGGACTTTGGATATAGGGCTTTGGGCTTCGGGCTAAGATTAGGGCTCGGGTGGGCTTAGGATTTAGAAACCCTAAACCCTAAACCCTAAACCCTAGAGCTACAGGTTTAGGGTTTAGTCCAGGGCTTCGGTGGGCGCTCGGGGTTCCGTCAAAGGATCCTTGAAGGGGCTTAGGGTTTAGGGCTTAGGTTTTGGGGCTTAGGGTCTAGCGGATCGGGTGAGTCAGTTCGTGATTTTGTACTCCGAAGATCTTAGATGTACGCACAACCCCTCAACCCTACAAAACACCCTACTTGTAGCAAGTAGTTCCCTGAACCTCCAACAATAGCCAGATACGAGGCTCCTGGCTGTGAGACCAACGACTTTGATAGGGTATTAAGATAGGGCCTTACTTACTTGACCATATTGGAATAAGAAACGAGTACGGCCAGATCGGTGCATGCCTTATGCCCCGATATTATGCTTTCGGTGGACACTAACCAACAAACCTTCAAGGTCCCAGTTGCAACGCAGTAGAGTTTTGGCTTCCATAAACAATTGATGGTAAAGGGTTCGGGGTGCCTTTTTCCTACTGTTTGGTTTTAATAAGGAGACCCCAAAATAACAGGGCAAAAGGGTACTACTCAGGAACTTGGTAACCCTTGTAAAAGGCGCATGGGGCTTGGGCTTTATCATGTAGCGGTTTAGGAGTTCAGGACTGCAAGGTTGTGGGTTCTTGATATAGGGGTTTAGGATTTAAGAGTGCTAAGTAACAGCAGTGTTAATGCAACTCATCATCATCGCTACCCACCGCAACATCATCAACAACAACATCACCGCATCAACCTAAATAAAAGCGGTAGTTGTAGCTGGGATTCCCGTCATACTAAACATGATAATCACAGTATTTGATGTTTAGGTTCCGGGTAGGGCGCACCGCTCATTCTCTAAAACCTGCCCAAGGGCTCCCCAGCAGACGATGTTGATGAGCATGCCGCCCCAGCCCCTCGCACCGACCCCGTGGAAGACCCGGCTGTCTCCTCGGGGGTTTAGGGTTTCGGTTTGGGGCTTAAATTTTGGGGCTTGGGGTTTGGGGTGTGGAGTTTGGGGTTTTGGATTTAGGGTTTGGGCTGCGGAGTTTGGAGTCTACCGCATTATGTCATGTAGGGGCCTTAGTAACTTGGTAACTAAAAAATGTCGTGGGTCAGATTATGGCACAGTCTTTTCGGGACCATGGTGTGTACGGTTTCGAGCTCAAGTGCTTAGAGTGGGGCTGCATTGTGTAGTATTGCGGCCTGAATTATCAGAGTAGGCTTTTGAGTGTGCCGCGGTATGTTTACTACAATACAAGGGGATACGATTAATAATTGTTCAAACCCTCAATTGGGGTGTGAACTGGTTCGCTTGGGGTCGAGTGCGGAAAGCTTGGAGAGAAGTATGGTTTCGGGATCTTGATATTAAGGCCAGACGCCGGCTGAAGAGAGCACAAACACGAATTCAAACTTGCGGCTTTTAGTTGGACAACAAAAGGGATTGTGGGTGGTTGGCTGCCCTGAAGCCTGAAGTCTGGAAACGTAAGGCGCAAAACCCGAAACCGTGCTGATAGATCCTACGCCCGAACCAGACCCTAAACGCCAAAGCTCAATTTGTGCAGATAGTTCTGCCTTGGGCGTTTGTTGGGAATGGGCCAGTGCAGTGTTCAGGGTGTAGGGTAAGGGCACGAGCTAATTGGAGGTCTTCAAATCAATTTGTTCATCCATCAGCACGGGCAGTGCTAGCAGACTATCCCGCAACCATCAACACTAGTTGCGGAGGCCAAAATATGCCGTGAGATCAGCAAACGGAACACTGGCAAAGCAGAGATTAAACCCACTCCGGCTGAAGCCCTCCAATTACAACCATAAACCCTGAATCCTGCACCCCAAACCCTGTAAACCCGAAGCATCCCTCTAAAGCCGGAGCTGCGGTAGGCCATGGATTCCGTGTTGATGCGCACGGCTGCAGTTCCCAACTGCGCAGTTTACCAAGGCTCCGTGGGCTCGTAGCTACAGCTTTAGGCTCTGGGGCATAGGGTTCAAGGTTCAGGGTTTACTAGGCTCTCGTTAAGTAAGTTAGTTTAAGTTGCCAAAATCACGAACCCCTGTAGATCAAAGTTATGGTAATGTAACTTCCTCAACCAGAACCCACTCATACTTTGCAGCATCATCCATATGTATGTATGTGTGTATTTACAAATTAAATTGTACTGTATATTTTATTGAATAGTATATATTATATTATATGTGTGTGTATATATATATATGCTACCCCCCCCGGGTTATCCACCAATTTTGGGGGGGAGAAGAGGGTTGGACCAAATGGTCCGTCTGGCGGGCCACGGTGCGGAGCATGGCCACCCGGGTTATCTACCCTTTTTGGAGGCGAATGCTTGGGTAATGCGAAGGTGCGGAGGGGATTGGGATTGGTACCGTGTCTCCCAAAATCCCCAAAGGCCATACATACTCTAGGAATTGTTGTATGCAGGATTATAAATTATAAAGGAACCTTGGTCTNGGTGCCATATATGCTACCACCTTTCTTCAAAGATCAAAGATTGGAAAGGTAGGCGTATCCCTTTTTATATCCAAAGTATACACTTTATAGGTATCTTATAGAAGCCTTAAAAATCGTTACTGGAACCCTTACAGATCTCTATAGAGGCTTAGAGGCCTTCTAAATCTATGATAGAATCCTGATAAATCTTATAAAGAACTCTGATGGAACCCTTATAACATCCCCACAGAAGCCTTTTCGCAGGTGCGCGGACCCCTGCAAAGGCGTATCGATTTCTCTGTTTTGGATCTGTCAAAACTCTGGACTACACCCCCTGCTAGAATAAAAATATTGGGCCCGCAGCCCTTAACTTTAACATTTTTAAGCTATCTTATATATTATATCTTACGAAAATGCCAGCAACATATATAATCAATTATATAAGAGTTCAATTCGACGGCCGTGTGTTGCGGTTGCTACTACTTGTGTATGCGTGCGTGCATGCTTATATAGTATTGCAGCAACCCGCAATAGGCACCAAAGTATGCNTAAGAGTTCAATTCGACGGCCGTGTGTTGCGGTTGCTACTACTTGTGTATGCGTGCGTGCATGCTTATATAGTATTGCAGCAACCCGCAATAGGCACCAAAGTATGCAACAAAGATTTTGCACCCCCGAGTCAAAACACAAGGAATCCGATACGCATTTTATGCAAACTAGGCAAAACATCGATACTAAGACTACAAACGTAGGTAGATTTGTAAAAGCATTTGGTTTTAGATACTTTCTTTATAAGGTGTTAAGACTCCATGGGTACATGCAATGCTATCTGGAATGTGCCTGTATGCGCATATTTACATCTGAGCATCGGGTCAGCATTCGTCTGTGTAAGTGGCGACACTGTATGACACTGTATACTTGATCTGATGCAAAGTCAAGCGGTCATGCTTCTGTAATTATATGTAGTCAANGTCAGCATTCGTCTGTGTAAGTGGCGACACTGTATGACACTGTATACTTGATCTGATGCAAAGTCAAGCGGTCATGCTTCTGTAATTATATGTAGTCAACTATGCAGTAATTGCGGCCCCTACTACATGGTTGAGAACTAATTCACTATGTATATGTGTGTTAGGCGCAGAAACCCTGTATTTCCCCGAGCCAGAAAGATATTCCCGTGATCAAACACATGGCACTAGGGCTTGTCGGCTTCTCTTGTATATGGCCATATATTATGCACTGCCTATAAAATACTGGCACATTCCAGTGGTGTTGATTTCTATTACCTTAGAGCCCTACCGCGACATCCTACACTTGAGGAACCTTACTGCAGAACTACAATGCAACGGATACCAGAGTACATGCTTGCGCACGTGTTTCGGGCAATGGGGGCAGTCCCGATGCATCCCGAGTATCCACCGGTGAGGCCTATTGAATTCAATAGGCCCATTGAAATCAATAGGCCTTACGCGTGGATTGTATTTCAAAATTCGGGATGCATCGGAATGTTTTTATTGCCCTAAACACACGCACGCAGACATACTAGGGTTCAAAGTATACACATGCGCACACGCAGAGTAGTCTTTTAAACTGCGGGTCAGGGGGATACAAGGGCGCTGAGAATCGCTAAGGCTGTGAGGCAGGAGGCCACGTTGTGCAAGCAATTGCATGGAAGTTCAGTCGG
>BGNK01007637.1:2763-16376 GCA_003297005.1 Symbiodinium sp. clade A Y106
TTACAAGTGCCCATCTTTTGGCAAAGGGCCCCCGCAACAATCGGACGTACTCTCCAGCTTTCAGAAGGTCCCATGAAGATCCGTGCAAGCACTCCAGGCACTGCGGTCGCACTGCAAAGTCTGCCTCCTCAGGAGGCTGAAATAGCATCCGGCAGATGGTGTCAATGATGCACATAACACCACTGCTGTCAAAACATGGCTTTGAAACCTTGAAGAGCGCCGTCAAAAGGCGGAGCTGCAGGCGTGGTGGTGCCACCAACAAAACATGGCATTGCTCCACCTGCTCCCAGCAATGATGTTTCTTTTGTTCGGTGAGGATCGCTCGAAAGACACGATATTGGCGTTGTGTCTCTTTTTGCGATGGCCAAGACTTTTCCACATAGTTGAAATCAGGCCAATGTGTGCCAGCATCTACCTGAGACTTGAAATGGAGCCTGAGGCGCTCCAAGGCATCGTATTGGCCCTGTGGTTGGGACCCAGCAATCAGTGTGTCTAAGTCCCAACAGCAGCTCATGTCAGGCAGCCCCGATGTCAGTCCAATATGCAGCATACGATGCATGCAGGGCCTTCAGAAAATGCTCAACGGCCTGAGCTGCTCGTTGCAGCAGTCTCTGGACTTCTGGCTCATAGCGTGATGTTTCGNCGGCACATCGATTGGATGCAATGGCGCTTGTGCCTTTGCAGTCTCTTTGGTCAGGCTGGAATACGCAACCCACTCTGGAACTGCAACCCGGCGCTTCCGCCGTCCGAAGGTCAGTGGCACAGACACATACACATGCTCTGTTGAACGACGGCTACGGCACCAGCAGCGTGGGGTGACACACAGGGTGTCTGCAGCCAGATCCACAACAAGTTGAAGATTCACTGCTTGAAACTGACGCAGAACCAGGATGTCGAACAGGTGTTTGACAGTCTGCGGGAATCTGCGGCCCGTTTTGCTAAAGCACATGGCCCTCATCAAGTGCTGCAAGTCCTCATGGGGGCTGTAGTGTTGCAAAAGCCCGATGACCGCAAGCAATCTCCTGACCTCATAGAGCAGGTCAATGTCTTCGAGCACTTGCTGCTGCTTACGTGCAAAGGCCAACTCTGCTGCCCAGGGCAGCGACTCTTGCTCTTGCACGGCCAGCGTGAAGGGACGCTGTCTGTTCATGACATCGGAAAAAAAAGCAATGTGCAGCAAATGAAGTCAGGAGCTGCTCTGACTTCCAGCGCCGTGTCCTGCTTTTCGACGAGCTAGACGAGCGTGGAGCCCAACAGCGTAACGTTGGAAGTTCCGAAGGACATTGTTTGCCACCAACGTCAAGGACTCGCCCTTGCGAGTCCCTCCCATATTGGCAGCAGCTGGTGTCTGCTCCCCGAATTCATCGCCCAGGAACTCAGACACAGCCCTGAGCAGAACCCGCCCACAGCCGAACCCGAACTGTTGCGACATNATTGGCAGCAGCTGGTGTCTGCTCCCCGAATTCATCGCCCAGGAACTCAGACACAGCCCTGAGCAGAACCCGCCCACAGCCGAACCCGAACTGTTGCGACATGGCACGTGCCACGGCATATAACTCTTTTCCAAAATCCGATTGATCCAGCGCATACTTGAAAGCGGCTTCAGATCGATGAAAGGGATCCCATAAAACAGACTGCCGATCAACCGCTTGGGGGTAGATGGCATCGGAAGCAATGTTGGCAGCTCGAAACATGTCGTTGCAAGGGGCCGCCTGCTGTGACAGCTCCATCTCCGCCGAGCATCGCCACACCTCTGGCACGAAGATGGGCCAGACTCAAGGATTTGCCAGCGAGATAGCTAAGAACAACAGCACACTGTCCCTGTCCATCGTGGCAAAGTCCAGCTGATGGGCATCCCAAGAAGTATNCACCTCTGGCACGAAGATGGGCCAGACTCAAGGATTTGCCAGCGAGATAGCTAAGAACAACAGCACACTGTCCCTGTCCATCGTGGCAAAGTCCAGCTGATGGGCATCCCAAGAAGTATGGTTTCAGCCGTCCTGTGAATGGCGACACAGCTGACACCATAATCACCTGAAAGGTTTCTGCTCTTGCGTACAAACTCTCGCCAACAGAGACGGAGTCGAAAACAATGGAGACTGGAGATAAAACTCCAAGGCCGGCCAACTTCTTGAAGAGAGCATCCGATTGCAGAAACTCAAAGTATTTTGCAGAGACAAATTCACAGAGTCTCAGAAACTTCTTCGACGCAAACTTCTCTCCCACGTCGACTGAGTATAACCGGAGTTCTGCAGGGACTGGACGAATTCATCGTCTGGCCTGGCATGACAAGAGTTGTGGATGGCCTCACGGACCAGCACTGTGAGAACTCTATTGCGATATTCCGTCTTGGATTCCACCTCTTGGTCCTCCTCCTTGTCAGATGATGTTGCCTTCTGATTCTGAGACTGCCAGACGGTCCAACCAGCGTTCTTCACCTTCGTGACTACGGAGCTGATCGTATTGCCGGGCAGCCTCAGAAGCCGAGAAGCGGCTTTTGCTACCAAAGGCCGAACATCATCTGTCGCACCAGCCAGCGCCGGAAGCTTGCAGATCTCTGCAAGCACTCGTTTTGGCAGCTTGCAGAGATTCAGGTAGACGTTTGTCAGCAAGACCTGCCCTTGTGCAAGAAGAGCCNCATCTGTCGCACCAGCCAGCGCCGGAAGCTTGCAGATCTCTGCAAGCACTCGTTTTGGCAGCTTGCAGAGATTCAGGTAGACGTTTGTCAGCAAGACCTGCCCTTGTGCAAGAAGAGCCTGTCGCTGAGAAACATAGCCCCCCACATTCACTCCCGCACTCCATCCCAGCTGGTCTTTCTGGGACTCTTCTGCCTGTCCCGACTCCAGATCAAGTACAACAAAGTCACCACTCGGAGCAGGTGGCTCATCCGATGCAATCTCAATGCCAGGGCCAGTTTGCAAAAGAGATAGGGCTTCACCGCCCAACTCCAAAACGGAAGGATCATCTAGGCTTCGCTGCCCAACTCCAAAACGTCAGGATCATCCTGCTCCTCTTCAATAATCTGTATACCGGCCATGGAGACCTAGCAGAAGTTCATGGCTTGCCTTGCTTCGCCGCCCAACTCCAGAACGGAAAGGTCATCCTGTTCCTCTTCAGCAATCTAAGTATACCGGCTATGGAGATCTAGCAGAAGCTGTTGGTTTGTTTTGCTGCGCAACTCCAGAACAGAAGGATCGTCCTGCCCCTCATCAGTAAACCTGTATAGCGGCCATGGGGATCTAGCAGAGGCAGTTGTCTTTGGCTATCGGCTTCTGGACGAAGATTGCAGCTGATTGCCTGGTGATTNAGAAGGATCGTCCTGCCCCTCATCAGTAAACCTGTATAGCGGCCATGGGGATCTAGCAGAGGCAGTTGTCTTTGGCTATCGGCTTCTGGACGAAGATTGCAGCTGATTGCCTGGTGATTGCTCTGAGTGCTGCCCCAGTGATGATGAGAGCTTTGAATTGAACTGCAGGCATCTTCAGCCAATGCTTCGTGCATGATGAAGGTTGAGACGTGGGGGGGTTGTTGGAAGCAGGCGAAAATGATTCAATACTCAAGAGACAAGACCCCGCGAAATTAGTGCATGCCAAGTTTGAAACCCATGTGGCTTCATAACATACACATGTAATATTGGTTCGTCAAAGGCAGGTGCTTTCTAAAGTAGAATATAAGGGACCATCCCGACAATGAATGCACCCCCAAATCTCAATCCAAGTTGGGTTCATTCAATGCCTTCAAAGGTTTTCAATGGTGGGGTGGCCTTTATGGAAGTGAGTTGTTCTTCGTATCTTTACATAGAACCAAAACAAACTGACTTGAATCGAATCTGACCTCAAATGGACCTCAAAAACTTCAAAAAANTTTTCAATGGTGGGGTGGCCTTTATGGAAGTGAGTTGTTCTTCGTATCTTTACATAGAACCAAAACAAACTGACTTGAATCGAATCTGACCTCAAATGGACCTCAAAAACTTCAAAAAAAACCCTCAAATGGACCTCAAATGGACCTGAAGTAGCTCCCCCCACTCCTAGCCGAAGCTTTGCAGCTCCAGCAAGAATCCTCAAACTGGCCACTCCTGCCTGGGCCATCAGTAGCCACCGCAGCACGCGCATCATCCTGCAATAAAGCTTTGTGGTTCAGCTACATTCACTCCTAGCCGAAGCTTAGCAGCTCCAGCCGGAATCTTCAACCCGTCCCCAACCCGCACCTACAAGCCCCTCCNCCTGCAATAAAGCTTTGTGGTTCAGCTACATTCACTCCTAGCCGAAGCTTAGCAGCTCCAGCCGGAATCTTCAACCCGTCCCCAACCCGCACCTACAAGCCCCTCCCCACGGTCCCCCCACCCAGCCTAGGCCAGGCGGCCGGTGCGAAGCAAGAACAATGACAGCATTTGAGGAATACACTTGCTTGACCGAGTCGACTCACACACAGCAGCAAAGCCTGTCGGTCCTCATCCCAGGGCCACAATCCACCTTGGCACACCAGGAGAGAAGAACAACCAACCCTTGCAATGCCTGCTTACACTGGCATCTCTGTCTGTTGCAAGTTCTGGCTTTTTTGTACGAAAAACGAGCTCACCCATACGGACTGGCAGGGTAACAGCAGGTCTCGGCCAGTTTGGCCATAGGCAGACACTTGTGTCACGAGACGCTCTCAAAATCGGCTGTGCATCCATGGCATGGGTGGGTGGCATGACCTTTGCAGCCAACTCTCTGGTGTGGTTATCGTCTATGCAATGAGAAGCCTACCTCGAGCCGCTCGGGGGTCCCGGAGAGGTCGGCTGCAGAGACCTCACTCCAATATCCCTTAATTACGGAATATTCCTTAAATCATACTAGGCATCCTACTATAATTTAAGGAATACTCCTTAATTCAGGGATATTGGAGTCTCTGGGTCCACGCCACAGGCTTTGAGCATGAAAACAATTGGCCTTGGGGTGGGGTTTAGGGTTTAGGGTTTTAGGGTTTTGGGTTTGGGGTATGTTTCGGGTTTGGGGATTGGGGTTTAATTAGGGGAATACTGCTAATTACCCAGGCCTACATATTCAAGGCTTTGGGGTTTGGGGTTTTGGCGTATGTTGGAACAGGGTTCTGGGGCATTTCGTAATAGAGCTATACTAGGAACTAGGTTTTGGGGCATACTATACAATAATTTTCATAGGAACCCAAGGAGCAGTATTACTAATTCTCCGGCTGACCGGTTGGGTTTGGGGTTTTAGGGGCTTGGCCTAGGGCCTCGGAGCTGAGGTGATGGGGTTTAGGGCTTTTGGCGTTATTGGGCTTTTGGGGTTTAGGGCTTTTGGGGTTTAGGGCTTCGCGGTTAGGGGCATAAAGGTTGAGGGCTTAGGTTTGTCTCGGCTCGGGGTCGAGGGGGTTTATCAAGATTTTACATTGATCTTTAGAGGCTTCTTTGGTGTTTCGGGGGAAGGCATGGGGTGCTACAAGGGCTTTTCTGTCATGAGGGTTTAGAAGGGTTCCATTAGGGCTCAGGCAGCCAGGTTCAGGGCTTCAGAACTGGTCTTCGCGAATTGGAAGGCTTGGGGGTTTTGCTTTACGGATTTTTTCTGGGGCTTACTTGGAGGTTCATGGGTAGTTATAAGTAGGGCTATAAGTAGGACAACTCTAGTAACAACCCAGATTAAAAGGGCCTGTAACCCCCCTTATGCCTACCCATGACATGAACCTCCAAGTAGGGCGGGGATCTTCTCGGGCACCGAATGCTTTGAAGCTGTCGGCATGCCCATATCNCCCCCTTATGCCTACCCATGACATGAACCTCCAAGTAGGGCGGGGATCTTCTCGGGCACCGAATGCTTTGAAGCTGTCGGCATGCCCATATCGACACACTGCTGTGGCTGCGGCGGTTTGGATTGTTGTTGCTGGTGCTTGTCAAATTCTGGAGACGGGTTTAGCGGTTTCTTGACAGCGACGACCTTGACGATCTCGGTTGCTCGCGCGGGTGTGTCGATTCGTGAGGCTGGCTGGCACGGTGCACTGGACAACTGCAAAGCCCAACTCTACCCTAAAATCCAAAGCTCTAGCTCTAAGGCCCTGAAGTCTCAAAGCCTGTAACAACCCATAAGAGGAAATTCTCACAGCCTCAAGCTCGAACTGCCCAGGCTAAACCCTAAGCCCTAAACCTTAAACCCTAAACCCTAGGCCTAAACCTTAAACCCGAAACCTCAAACCCTAAACCCGAAACCCAATTTCCAAGCTGCAGGGCCTTTGTGCAAACGCCCTTGGACAGGAGGAGCTCCGACACTTGAGCGCTCGCAGTGTCAGTGGGATCCATGGAGATGTACCTTATTCTGTATATATATATATATAGTATACATACATACACGCATGTATATATATATATATATTATAACAGTAACACACACACACACTACATAGTATAAATGTTGTATACATATACACATACTGTATCTACCATAACTACATACTAAATATACTATACATATACATAAACATATACATATAGATATACATATATATATATATATATATTCATGTATACTACATATACTTTACAGATATATATATATATATAGGCCGTATTCTTGAAATAAATGTGAGGACTGGGTGCTATCAATTGCACATCGCAAAAGCTCCCTGGTCCCTAGCTGCCTTAGCCTCTTTCTCTCGCGCTGGGTCTTCAAATGCGATCACTGTTCTGTTGATTTAGGGTTTAGGGTTTCTGTTCTGTTGATATGCTCTAGGGGCTGAGCCTGATCTCTGTCATCTGCTCTTTCCCGCAACCTGAACCGAAACTCCGACCACCTTTAACTAGATGGGGCTTTTAAAGCTTTTGAAAAATATTAGTACATAAGATCCTCTTAAGCCCAATAGGGGGAAATATAAAATGTCCCAAAGCCCTACCTAGTTAACCTTTGCTGACCGACCCGAAACCCTAAACTCTAAAGCCCGAGGCACTGTGCCCCCATGTCCGCCCGGACGGTGCTTCCTTCGACCTCCTGGCGGTTCGTGCTCATGCGACCGCCTCCGGAATTCGCCAGCAGTTCAGAAAGCCCAAAGCAGGAGGACCCTAATATGGGGCCTGAGTAGTTGGAATAGGGTTCCTTTAAAGGGGTCTATAGGGGCTACTATAAGGGCTACTATAAGGATTTAGTATAGGGGCCTTAATCTTTGGAATAGGGTTTTGCGGTATATTGCAGTATGCTTATGATGGGAACCCTATTGAACACTGCTGGTAATTATTTAGGCCCCTTTTCTCGACAATCAAAGGGGCCGTTGGCTGTGTGGCCGGCAACAAGCTCAAAATCCACCTTGCCTCTGCATGAACTTGAAAAAAGCCTCAAAGAGCATGTTCTCGCGGTGCTGCTCGCATCTGCTCTCAAATGGAGCTACATCGGCAGTGTGTGCTCGACACCTTCCTTGACAGTCAACTGCTTCAAACTGACCAGGGCCAGTCCATGAGGCACGAGCTTCGCACCCTTCACCTCCAAACCCCAGCACCATGAGACATGGCCCACAGCAGTCAGAGCCTGAGTGATGCCTTTGGCAATTTCAGACATATCGGTCAGGTACCATGGCAGGCCATCCAAGTCGAGCTTGCCTCAGACAGGCGGAAATTCTAGTAGTTGTCCATCATACCCCACCTTGCGGGCCCAAGGCGCCGGGGGATTTGCCCTGCGGGAAGGACTTGTACCCATGGACGGCGCTGATGTTGTAGNTAGTTGTCCATCATACCCCACCTTGCGGGCCCAAGGCGCCGGGGGATTTGCCCTGCGGGAAGGACTTGTACCCATGGACGGCGCTGATGTTGTAGTCTTCAATCATCTCTTTCAGCGTCACAATACGTTGGTTCCTCAGTGAATTTCATAATGGTACCTGTAACATGGAGCATGATAATGGGAGTAACTGATTGTCTTGTAAAAGCAGTACAGCGAAGGCACTTCGCAACATCCACAACAATGCTGGTCGCTGTCAGGTCCAAAGGAATGGAATCTGGTGGTGCTGTATTCGAGCGGATCAATTTGCCGACGGCCTCGAAGCGAATGAGGGTCTTCTTCGGAATGCGCTTGTTGCCGGCGGCCGTGCTCACAACCTTGATCTGCGGCACAGAGCCACTGGTATCCAGCATCCAGTCACTGTCGTGCATCTGCCCGATGCTTGCACGTTGTCCCTGACCTCCCGCCTTCTTCTCCACTGTAGGCTTGTCGGGCACTCCGGCGGGTGCCGGGGAGGGTGCTTCCTGGGGTGTCGGGACTGGTGCTGCAGGGGTCGGTTCTGGAACATTTGCAGGTGCTGGGGGCGCCGGGACCCCTGCTGAAGGATTGGCCTCACTCTTTGGCTCATCCACGTCCATTGGTTCTTGGGCTCGAGGAAAGAAATTCTCAAGCCGGGGCCTTTTCCCGCTGGTGTCATAGCAGCTCTGATTTCCCACCCAAGCCCGAGGCTCCACGTGTCTTCACCCGCAATGTTAAGGCTCATGCAGACGAGGCTTGGTAAGATTAACAAGCTCAGAGTGGGTAGAGAATATAGATACTTGAGCTGCGAAAGGTTTAATGCTCCTGCCTTTGGACGGGCCAGCAGCCACATCCAAGGCCCATTCGCAATTGGGTACTTTCTTGGAGCTCTGGGAGAAGTCACGCACACACCGTGCTGCACCAAACAACACGGCATACACAGACTGCGGGCGTCCAGCTACCAGGACTCCCGAGACCTTGAGGACCTGAACTGTCAGTTCAACTGCTGAATGAGGCATTTGCTGAAACAGCGGCANTGCACCAAACAACACGGCATACACAGACTGCGGGCGTCCAGCTACCAGGACTCCCGAGACCTTGAGGACCTGAACTGTCAGTTCAACTGCTGAATGAGGCATTTGCTGAAACAGCGGCAGTAAATTGACTCATCAAGTCGATTAGGCATCTTGCAGCAAGGCACGGAAGCGGCATGCTCTTCATGTTGGCGCAAGAATTGAGTAAGGGTGCTCAGGCTCGAAAACCAAAGTGCTGTGGCAGTCAGAACCACTTCTCCATAGGGAACGGTGTTGTTGATGAACAGGCTGTGACCATGACCTGGCACTGTCAGCAGAAGTAGCTGCGGTTGCTGCAGCACCAGGGCCAACAATCCCAGCAACTTGGCATTCAGAACGCGGGGACACAAGTCGATCTTGGCTGGGGGAAGCACAGAAGAAATTAAACAAAGGAACTCCTATGCAGCAAGCTTTGTGCAGCACAGGCGCCCCAGCGAAGCAATCCTTGGGGTCCACGGGAACCTCCAGGAACTCCATCCCAATTTGCTCACCTGGTGTCAACATAGGTCCTTGCATCAGCTGGACATCCGATTGCATGAGCACTCGCTTCTTCCTCTGCTGGGTGGCCGCTGCCTTCTTGTATTCCTGGGTGTAGAAAAACTGCTCACACACCTGCTTCCCGTGAGCAATGGAGTGGGCTCGTGGCCTATCGCACAGGATATAGATATCCTCAGCAGATGNCCTGCTTCCCGTGAGCAATGGAGTGGGCTCGTGGCCTATCGCACAGGATATAGATATCCTCAGCAGATGTTTTCAACAGAAAATAATCCTTCATGCACTGGCTGCACTCACATTGGTATTTCGCATATTACCTAGACTTGGGCTTCCTGATGCTACCCCGGTCTCCATCTTCAGCATTCTCGCGGCTAACCATGCCCCAGGATGGGCACTTGTGGACAGCAGGACCAACTGCACTGCACCCGAAACCTTCAGGATGTCGTGCACCAGCTGCTCGTAGAAGCCTGACTGTGAAGTGGATGCAATGAAGGTGAATGGAACAATTTATGCACCAAGTAAATCGTTGCAATCATGAAGCGCCACGGCCGCGAGTGCGGCCATAAGTCAATCAAGAAATCGCNGCCTGACTGTGAAGTGGATGCAATGAAGGTGAATGGAACAATTTATGCACCAAGTAAATCGTTGCAATCATGAAGCGCCACGGCCGCGAGTGCGGCCATAAGTCAATCAAGAAATCGCGCACTGGCTCGCCCGCATCGTTCATGTCATTTGCATTGGTTGGCAAAGGCAGGGGATCCTCATTCTCTGCATCATTCAGAGTAGCCGCGTCTTCGTCCATGGTCATGTCTGTGCCATCACGCAGGAGATCTTCGTTGTCAATCTCGCTCGTGGCATTGATGGCAGCCTGAGCATTGGGACCATTGTTCTTAGCCGCCAGGGCTTCTTCTTGTTCCTCCTTGCTTCTGAGAGGGCATTCTCGGCATAGGCACCGCAAGCGGGTCTGCTCCAAAGCACCAGCTCGATGCTTCAACATCTCAACTGAGAAAGGAAGGTCCACAGCGATGTCCTGAATTTTCTCACAATCACAATACTGATCAGGATGGCAAGGCTGCAAAGTTTGCAGGGCAGACAAGTTTCACTGGCAAAAGATACCAGAAAGTTAGGCACATTCCGAGAGGTCTGCATCTGACCTGACACCAGCTGGACCACACTCACACGGTCCGCCGCGAAGGCCTTCTTGGCTTTCTCATGGACCGTCGACAGGANAGATACCAGAAAGTTAGGCACATTCCGAGAGGTCTGCATCTGACCTGACACCAGCTGGACCACACTCACACGGTCCGCCGCGAAGGCCTTCTTGGCTTTCTCATGGACCGTCGACAGGAGATCCAGCCTATCACCGCACACAGAAAGGTACTTTAGCAGAAGATGCTGGAGCAAGGCCGGCCTTGGCCCAATGATGATGGCAATTGAGTACTTGTTCACACCCTTCAGGCAGGACTTGACATCATCCAAGTACTCGGTGACCACTTTTGCTCTGGATGTCTGTGCATCAATCACGATTCCCAACTTATGAGCCGTCTGGATCTTCGGCAAGTCCGCGGCGAATGCACTCCTTTGCTACATTCTTGAACCAGGTTGCACAAAATCAACCCTTGCAAGAAATGAGCATGACAACCAAGCATCTTATCCTGATAGAGGAAGACATGGTCCATCTCTGCCCTGGCCTTCTCCATGGCTGCTGTTGCTGCCGGATCCTCCTCCTCTGCCTCCTCCTCAACGATACCCTGCAAGTGCAAGACTTCGGAAGTCTGTGTTTGCAACTGGGTCTGTGTGTCGGCGGCAGCACCAACTTCCTGAGCATCACCCGCATTTTTCTCCCCCTCACTTGGTGGCGCCGGCGTGGAAGTCGGTGTGGGAGGTGTGCCAGCCTTTTGTGCACTGAACTGTTTCGCCAATGCATATGCCTCCTTAGACTCATGAGACAGCAGTTCATCTGCAAATGAACTTATGGTCACAGACACTGACACAGAATATTTATCGTATAAGTGTCAGGGATGCCAACAACTTGGGCAGACTTGCCATGAATTGGAATGTTGGATTCCATAAGGCTCTTGATGGATGAAAGGCCAGCTCGAGTGGTGAGGTTGCTGATCAAACGATGGAAAGCCGGGCAATCCGAGGCAGTCTTGCCAAACTTGTTGAGCATAGAGTGTCGCCACTGCCCCAAGGTCAGCAGTGTGCTGCAAATCCCAGTCTTGAACACCGATTCTGTCCTCAGTCAGATACGAAATCACAGGCACATGTTTGACATCCAGAACTGAACTTTCGAATTTCAGGTCGAAGAGGGGCAGCTTCAACATGCCCAAATCCAACCAAGCCACATGGGGTGGCCATCTTGCATGTCCTTGGTAGAATAATAATATGACATGGGACATCACGGCGCTGCAATGCAAGCTTGAATTGAAGTCCCTCCCTCTCCTCTAAAGTAAGTGCCTCCTTTTCTTCCATCCAATTCCCGGTCAGACCCCACCGGGCTGTGTATCAGCTCGTGAAAAGCGAAAATGCCTTTGCAGCGAAGGGCTGTGGATAAACAGCAGCGGCCTTCGTCCTGAATGCTTTGGCCCCAGCGTCTATTCCAGTTAGCCGCTCATGGGCTTTGCCCGTGTGGCAGCAGACACGCTTCCCAAAAGAGAGACGGAGTTTACAACTGTACTCCCTGGGANTCGTCCTGAATGCTTTGGCCCCAGCGTCTATTCCAGTTAGCCGCTCATGGGCTTTGCCCGTGTGGCAGCAGACACGCTTCCCAAAAGAGAGACGGAGTTTACAACTGTACTCCCTGGGATTTGGGCAAGGTTCCACATGAGCACTTTAGTAGCTTTCTGGTAGGCCGCTCCGAATGCACACATGTGGGTCTGCCAAATGCTAGGCTGCTGGTCCAAAGGCGAAAGCTCTGGCAGCAAGAACATCAAGCTTTTGCTTGGGTTCTCCAGAGCCACTGGAACATGGCATCGAACACAGGTGCGCAAAACCTGCNAGAACATCAAGCTTTTGCTTGGGTTCTCCAGAGCCACTGGAACATGGCATCGAACACAGGTGCGCAAAACCTGCAAAGCCATCTTGACCGTTTCATTCCCATTGACCAAGCACCTCTGACCAGAGTCCTGCAGACCAGGAATGGCAAGTGGAACTTATATTGAGATGGTTATGTTTGAACAGAATCTTTAGTCCGGCAGTCCGACATGTTCGTGGTTGGAAGCCCCCACAAGGCAGCAGCACTGCGAACGGCCATAGGAAATCCACAGCGCTGGCCAGGCTTGCGACGTCCTCGCCTGGCCCGAGACCAACTTTCACAAGGCGGGCTCATCCGGACCTGAGGCACCCAAGCACGATACTGCACTGTGACCCATCCTGTCTAAAGCAGAAGGCCCGCAATAGCGCTGGCAAGTCTCGCCCATGACATGGCCTTTGGCGATCCACTGACAGACGCAACTTTGCATTCTGGGACATGTCAGGTCCACCCCTTGATGTCCAGCCCCATTGCCGCGTAGCCTTGGGGAGCTGCGGTGAGGCTATGAGTCTCACAAGCCACGAAATTCACTGAATCGAGAAGCCTTCTGACTGTGCCGCTTGCACAAGTGTAGCATGACCGCAAAAGAGCTCCAGGAAGATTTTCCCGGACCTGCCTGGTGGGTTGTATGGATCAATGTCACTGGATATCTATAGGCTGGATGTACTGATTTTCTACGAACCTTGCCTTGGTGGGGGAGCTCTAGCTTGCTTCACCACCGACATGCGCTGCCCTCCACTTGGTTTGGAGAGCCCGCTCTTTGGCTTGACATGGTTTTATGAACTTTCTGCACCCCGAGGCGACCATGCTGTCCAGCAGGCACGTCACCTGCAGAAGGGTCACAATCCATTGCCTCAGCAACAATGATACTGATAAAGAAACCGTTTCCTGGCTCACTGGCTCGGGGCGGCCCTTGATCCCCATTTCCATAAATCTTTGCAGCAGCACACCCCAGATCATCCTCGATCTGGATACCGATGTTTGGACACTTAGTGGCTGCGGGCACATGATTGCCCGAAACCTGCGTGGCTGACCCACCTCCAAGGTCAAGTTGCAACCAAGCATCATCCACACACAACTCCAGCGCTTTGAGGGCCAAATCACTTGGAAGCCGGAGTCGCCCACGAGCGCCGGATCCCATGAGATAGTCATTATCGAAGACGTATGACTGGGGCAGCTTGCTGAACCTTGCGGGCAACACTGACTCAGAAGAGCAAGTCTGGTAGTGAGTAAGATCACGGGCAGGAATGTGCCTCGGGAGTGACTCCCGGAGGTCTGATGGCAGGTGCTTCCACA
>BGNK01007638.1:0-16372 GCA_003297005.1 Symbiodinium sp. clade A Y106
CTGTCGACCCTGCCCCTGTCCTAAGAGCCACCGGCCAGGGACTTTTCGCGACGAACGCTGCCATCGCCAACAGCAGCATCCATTCCGTGGCCACCACGTGGAGGTAGTCCCCAAAGCCAGAGAAGCAGTCGTACTAGCTGTCATAGTTGTGGTGATCGTCGTCGTCGTAGTGCCAATAGTTGCGGTCGTCAGCATTAAGGCCAAGCGTAGGGGTCGTGGTCGGTGTCTTGGTGGTGGGCGTGGGCGTGGTCGTCGCCGTCGTCACCGCAGTAACCTAGTCGTCGTCGTAGTAGGAGTAGCAGTAGGAGTAGGAGTGGGAGTCGCAGTAGCACTAGTAGCACTGGTAGTACTAGTAGTACTAGTAGTACTAGTGGTGCTTGTAGTACTAACTAGTACCACTAGTACTACCAGTACTACTAGTACTACTAGTACTACTAGTACTACTAGTACGACTACTAGTACTAGTAGTCGTCGTAGCAGCAGCAGCAGCAGGAGTAGTAGTAGTAGTAGCAGCAGTAGCAGTGGCAGTGGCAGTGGCCTTTTTGCAAGATCCCCGCCTCGAGAGGTAGGGGGCGGACCAGAGGACGCGGAGCTCTCTTGAAACTCGCAAAAATCCTCCTAAGCCATAGATACCTCGCTCCATCAACTCCTGGTCGACTTGGTGGATGCNGAGGACGCGGAGCTCTCTTGAAACTCGCAAAAATCCTCCTAAGCCATAGATACCTCGCTCCATCAACTCCTGGTCGACTTGGTGGATGCTGACCACGTCCAGGAAGCAAACAGGATGCCGGCCACAGAGAGCCGGAAAATAGGGCGTCAGCAAGAGCCCCAAGGAGCTTCCCACGAAAGCCATGACGAGGCACCAAGGGAAGAATGGACAATGGTGCGCATGGTATTCCGCGAACTCCGGCACAATGGTGAAGGGAAGTGGAAGTACGTTGCAGAAGCTCAGCACAAAAGCTGAGACCACACTGATGGACCAAAGTTGAAGCATATGCTTCCATCCTGCCTGAAACAAAAGGCTGAGGACTTTGTACCTGTCGCGGCTGGGATAAACATCGTGTCACTTATCACTGAAGAACGAAACCAGCAAACCGCAAAACCGCACATACCCTCGATGCTCGCTCATGCCTCCCTGGCGTCTGCCATGTGTGCGATAAGAAGATGTCGTAGGCCGCCACCGGCGCTGAACGGTCGTACAAGTGCCGGCGGCCCTTTCCGCAAGAAAGAAACAGGAGAAACAGGATCAATGCTGCTGGCCGTGGCTTAGATGCTTAGAGAGTCGTAGCTTAGCCGGCTCCCAAGGTGCCTCCTCGGCCAAATCGATGGGAGACTTGCACCATAGGAGTCCCAGGTTGCGAAGGGAAGCATGAAGGGAAATCCCGCGAACGATTTCGGCGTCCACCTTCTTGCATCCATTTTTGGTGCATGTCTCAGTCTGTGTGCAAACCGGCCTCGAGGTGTCGCATGTCCTGAAGCCGGCTCCATTTGCCTCAGTGCGAACTCCGGGCTCACTGCATTGACAACAGCGACTTCGCTTGGCTGAGTGGCTCAGCGTGCGTGAGGGTTCTGAGCCCATCGTCCCAGCCGAGGGTGACATCAGAGGCGGCACTGCCGCCGGAGGCACCTTTCAGAAGCAATGGGCGTGCTGAGCAGATAGCTCAATGATGCATGCCGCTCGGATTCCTGTCCCCGAATCCAACCTCGTATTCTGGCCCAGTCGCAGCATTGCTGGAGGACGAGCTGGACGGAGCGCGGCTGTGGCTGTGAACCACTTCTGGAGGTTCCTAGCGAGATACGGACCCTTCACGAGCTTTGAAAGGTTACATCGGGAGCGCTCGGGCGCGCCTTGGGTCCCTCCACGAGCTCCTCCTCTTGACAGCAGCTGCTGCTGCTCAAACCCATCCGTCACGATCCGATTCCGAGAAACCCCCACGTTCTTGTGGGGTGGTTAGCATTGTCGGCAGCTTGTGCATGCTTTGCTTAGCAGCAGTTTTTACGGCGCGCACACACACACATGTATATGTATATGTGTATATATATATAATATTAATATGCGCACGTAGGTACATGCAAATAGAATTGAATGTACCCAGACACGTAGTACACCTGGTACCGAGGGAGTGCAAATCTCAGTAGGCTTTCTGAACACTTAGGCATTCCTGGCCCGAGGGGCCCTGTGGGCACTGGTGGCTGCAAAGTAAGAGTTCAGCGGTTTTCAACATGTGCTACAGAGCCGAATGCTGAATTCTCCATTGAGAAGCAGATTTTCCCAGCCGTCGCCGGAATTCGGCCAATGGCCGCTGGCAGAAAGAATTCCAGTTTTTGGAACTCACTCAGGCCCGGTGGCCACGATTGGGGTCGAATTGCACTGGCACTTGATGCCTGCTGTGTGGCATCCCTGCAGGGAAACAGCAAGAATCTGAGAAGCTCCACAGTCAGCGACAAGGAGCACTAGCTTCCGGGAGTTTTGTCAGCTTTGCAACACCCGCGATTCTGGAAGAGGCGAAGAGAAAGGCCAGCCCACAGCAATGCAGCGCTTGCCCAGACCACCGCCGACCACAGGCTGGTCGTGTATGCTCGGCGATTCACAACTTGTCCAAGATAATACAGGCTGAAGAAAACTAGGAACATCACGACTGATTGCAGATAGTCCAGCAGTACGCCACTGCATATTGGAGCCGCAAACCGGTCACAAAGATACACCACAAAGTTCAAGAGCCCAAGAAAATAGCCCAGATGAAAGCCGATGCTGTTCCCCACAAACTCGGACAATACCACCTCCCATGTCATGCCGCATAGCCACAAGGACACTAAGCTGTCCATTGAAGCACTGAAGGTGACAGCCGTCACCATGAAGAGATATCGTAAGGGGAAAGCGGACTTGCTGCTGCGAAGCAACTCTTCTCGCAGTGGCCCGCGCACGTATTGTGTAAAGGCCTCCTTGCTCCCGTACCACTCAATGATGGCCCTGTGGATAAATTCTCGGTCAAAGTCCGTGCGACAATAGGCCTTCTCGAGGTCGAATAAGCGCAGGTCTGACATGAGCCTGTGCTTCGACATGAGGTTCCGACGCATGAGGTGCAACAGCAGGATGAGGGGAACAAGCCTCGGTCCAAAGACAAAGAAAGGCTTTGCTTGCAGCTGTGATTCCTTGACGAGAGCGAATGGAAGCTGGGCTGTATGTTTGGCTTCATGCACTTCTGCTCATCACGAGTGGCTAGTGACGGCCAGAGTTGCTTGCTTGAGGCACCTCGATTCTATGGACAAGACACGCAATGACGTAGGTCATGACTCGCCCGACTTCTTGCCAACTGAGCACAAAGACCAGTGAAAAGAGGATAGCCACGAAGTATGTGAAGACAATTGTTACGAGGGCACCCACTTCCACAAAGATCGGGGATACAACGATGCGCCCACTGGGATTTGCCATCCGGTAGGCTGCCAATTCGAACACGCACCACAGCCTCGGCCACTGGGACGAGACATGTTACATCAGCTTAACCTGGGCCCTTTTTGTAAGAAGCTGCTAGCCATGTCCCCGCCTCGAGAGGTAGGGGGCGGACCAGAGGACGCGGAGCTCTCTTGAAACTCGCAAAAATCCTCCTAAGCCATAGATACCTCGCTCCATCAACTCCTGGTCGACTTGGTGGATGCNGAGGACGCGGAGCTCTCTTGAAACTCGCAAAAATCCTCCTAAGCCATAGATACCTCGCTCCATCAACTCCTGGTCGACTTGGTGGATGCTGACCACGTCCAGGAAGCAAACAGGATGCCAGCCGCAGAGGGCGGGAAAATAGGGCGTCAGCAAGAGCCCCAAAGAGCTTCCCACGAAAGACATGACGAGGCACCAAGGGAAGAATGGGTTTTCGAGATGCGAATACTCTTCAAACTCGGGTGGGAGGAGAAAAGGCAGTGGAAGCCAGCGCAGAAGACTGAGCACCATTCCAGCCATCACGAAGAGGCTTTGACTCAGAAGCACCTGCTTCCAACCTGCTTGGAAAAGCAGGTTGAGAACTTTGTACCTGGCTCAAACGTCTCTGACTCTCTCAAGATCGCCGCTTTTCAGGCCTTGGACCTCGGCCTGAACCTGTAAACACTCTGGTCCCGTGTTGTGCGCATGCGGCCTCCCGGGGCTCATCCAGGTGTGGGACAGGAAGACATCGAAGCCCTCCACAGGCGCGGCACGGTCGTAGAGCCCTCGCCGGGCCTGATCAGTTGCAGATAGCTTTGAGGACAGCTTTTCGCCCTAGGATATAAAACACTGGTGAACAATTGTTTCTAGGTTGATCCAAACTCTTTAGAAAGGAAAGAAGTCCGGCCCGCCTCTTCCGGCAGGTCCACGGGAGAGCGCCGCCAAAGCTCGCCAAGGGCACGCAGGGATACCTTCCAAATGCTGAAGGGATTTGCCCGTTATCATTAGTAGTAGTAGCAGTAGTAGTAGTAGTAGTAGTAGTAATAATAGTAGTAGTAGTAGTAGTAGTCGTCGTAGTAGTAGTAGTAGTAGTGATAGTAGTAGTAGTAGTAGTAGTAGTAGTAGTACCAGTACCAGTACCAGTACCAGTACCAGTACCAGTACCAGTATTAGTACCAGTACCAGTACCAGTACCAGTACCCGTACCGGTACCGGTACCGGTACCGGTACTGGTACTGGTACTGGTACCGGTACTGGTACTGGTACTGGTACTGGTACTGGTACTGGTACTACTAGTACTAGTACTAGTACTAGTACTAGTACTAGTACTAGTACTAGTACTAGTACTAGTACTAGTACTGGTACTGGTACTGGTACTGGTACTGGTACTGGTACTGGTACTGGTACTGGTACTAGTACTAGTACTAGTACCAGTACCAGTACCAGTACCAGTACCAGTACTGGTACTAGTACTAGTACTAGTACTAGTACCAGTACTAGTACTAGTACTAGTACTAGTACTAGTAGTAGTCGTCGAATTAGTAGCCGCAGCTGCAGCTCTGGGAGTTGCCTAGAGCATGCGAGTCAAATCCCAACATTGATTTCAACATTCTCACATCAAACTCCAAGGTTCGGTCCTGGAGCGGGATGCCACGCAAAATTTCCGCATCCACCTGCTGGGCGTGGCTCACGATGATTCTCGGACTAACTCTGACTTTCCGATGATGCCGTTCATGCCGGATCTTCAGCCTTCCGACTACCGGTCTCTACCAGAATCAACTTCCGGCACTGTCGCCCAAAACCAACCAGATCCACCTTGCTTCTGTCAGAGGTACGATGCATATACAAGCAAAGCCAAATGCTCGCACACCGCCCAAACCAGCACCTCAAGGTGTCGCATGTGCTGCAATCGGCTCCACTTGCCTCGTCATGGCTCGCGGACATCAAAGCGCAACAGCCCAACGTGTACCCATCAAATCTAGAGGCCCACTCTGCCGAGCTGCTGGGAACCCTCGAGGCCGATGGATCCTGCGTGACCGCCGTCCTCAACTCCCTCAGCTCCGCCTGCAGCGACTGCTTGATCCAGCTTCGCATTGTTGCTGCGTTGTCATGGCATGCACATGCATGCACGATACATACACTCGTTCTTACGGACACACGCAAGGCGCAAGCGCAAATCAACACTGGAAGGTCTGAAGTCTTTCGGCCAGGGGGCCAAAGCTGCAGGCGAATCGGCTTTGTCTGTGTAGCTGCTCACGACCTCCGGCGCCTCCTGAATTTTGGGTCTTCTCCTGCCTAGGGTTTTTGGTTCAGTGCAATGCATCGACAGTACCTGAATGTCATGATATGATGACAATGGCGGAGTCATCGAGCCATAAACTAGCACCGTCCCACTGCCATGTTACAGCTCAAGTGCTGGAAGACAAAGACTGTGCCAAAGTTTGGAGGGAATGACGCGTAATTACCCGGCTTACATTCTCTCTGATCTCAACCGGGCAGAGACATACATACACCTTCACCAATGACAATCATTTACGAAGACTGTCTGGAGAACAAAACTGTAAGAATCCTTTGGGCCCTCCGCCAGGTCTTCTTCTGCGCAGCAGCTCGATCGCACTCCCATGGCCGGCCAAGGACGCCCCAAAGGCAGGCTCTTGCGACTTCTGTCTGCAAACTCCAACGATAAGTACGTTTTGGGTGCTCTTCCTACATGGAGAGAACGCCGTCTTCAGACCCACGGCTCGAGCCTAAGAGCCACGCAGGAGGTCGAGCAAAGTCTGGAGGTGCAACGACTTAAGTCCGACTCGTAAGAACACTTTTGCCCCAGCCTGCTTCGCTGAGGGCCAGTGGATCGGAATCCCCGAGCTGCAGTCGTAAACCACCTGGGCACCACTGTCATGTCGCCGCTTGGTTTGAGACGGAAATGTGCAACGCGTGGCAGGATTTGCGCAAGCATCCTGACTTACATGAAAAAACACAAAACCGCCCATGTCTGCTACCGTGAGCATCAAAGAGATGGCAAACTGCCCCCAGTTTTGAGGACAAAGACAAAAGGCCTGAGTCAAGTTGAAGTCATGCAGCCGGGGAGCTGAGTCCGGGCAGGCGACATCGTACTTCTTGCAGCAGAAGTACCTCCGAGCTGACCACGTGCCAGAATGATCTCAGTATGAGTGCCAGGATGAAGCAACGCTCCAGGCCTGCCAACCCCAAGCACAAGCTCATGCGGTAGAGTGGCTTCTTGGACTCGCTCCAACCGTGCCGCCAGTTCGTGACCTTCGGCATGAGCTCATCAATTCGGACGAACCATCGACGAGGCGATGCAGGGACAATATCATCTGACTGTCGCATGAGCACATCCACATATTATCATGGTCACGTCACATGGTCACGTGGTCCTTGCGTTCCCTCATCTTCCCAGTCCACCACCTCCTTTAATTACCACGTTCTCCTCCTCTTCAGTCTTCGTCACGCTGGAGAGGCGAACATTGTGGCACAGCAGCGGCAGCAGCAGCGACAGCAGCAGCAGCCATTAATGTCGTTATTGCCATCTTCGAAATCCTCCGTACTCGTCCGTCCTAGTCCCGGTCCTCTTCGACTGCTCTTGCCACTCCTACCACTACAACCACCTCTACCACTCCCCCTCCTCCCTCTCCTCCTCCTCCTCCGACGACAATGACAATAACGACTACTACTGCGTCTACTCCTTCGGAAAGCCCGAAGGCAGCTAGCTGCTTCCTGGGAGAACCACCCAGAACACCCTGCATCCAGGGCCCACGCCCCAGCACGACAGTCGTAGTCGTCCTTCGGGCAGCCCAGGGCCTTGCAGTACAGTTCTGGGTCGCCTCTCTAAGCTGAACCAGACTTGAGCACCTCTGACTTAGCTACTCCTTGGTAACCCTTAGCTACGACTTTCACGCAGTGAGCGTGTGCAAACGGCTCAGCCCCAAGACACTTTGGGTTTGGATATCGTGATTGAAACATATACTCTGAATGTTGCTCGCATTCGCGATGCCCCAGCAGGTGAAGAAGCTCCGAATTGAAGTAGCTCGTCATGCAAGCTCTGAGAAGCCTCGATCCGCTCGATCCACTGCAATCCGCAGAAAAAGCCACTTCTAAAGGTCGAAAGACAAGACTCATGCTTCTCGCAGCACCAGGTTCGCTTCGGATCGGTCCAGGTGTCCTGGTTGCAAAGAGTGTCTCCAGCATCCGGCGCGGCGGGAGAACTATCACAACCACTCTTCCCCTGAACCATGGATCAACGACACACAGGCTCATATTGAACTGATGAGCATGGATTACCGGCAAGGAAGAGATGACAAGTCCTGGTCGCCGTCATAGCAGTCGTCGCCTTCAGGGATGGATTTGGAGAGCAGGGACGACAACTTAGGCTCTTGGCTCTTCCAGCTCTGCTGACTCCGAAACAGAGTTGCAATGGCAGCCTAAGCAGTTGTGCTGCTGAGACATGCACATGCGTCACATCGTATCAACGAGTAACGAGTAGATAGTCCACGCATATACGCATATGACTACTACAGTAGAATTAAGCAGAACCGCGAGATTTAGGCACATGCATGTACACTTGTGCACATGCCCTACATCATGTTACGATACCCTACATGATATTAAGTAATTCGACGTTGCATTGCATTGCACTGCATCTACAGCTTGCCTCACCTCACCTCACCTTGCATACATGTATGCATATGTACATACGTATACATACACTCATATTCATACATGTATGCATCCACGCATGCATGCATCCATGCATACTTTTCTTGCTCCAAGCTCCACAGTGTTTGCGAGGTTGACGTGGGACGCTTCGTACATACAAAACAATACAATGCAATACAACAAAACACAATACAGACGATACTATCCCGATACCGATACTGATACGATGCCGATACCATCCCATGTCATACGGAATTTTGCGACACTTTACGATACCATACGCTACGAAGCGATACCGAGACCGATATACCGACACAATACCGATACGATGCCGGTACCATACCATACCATACAACACAACACAGTACCATACCACACGGTACAATACGGCGTGACGCAACGCAATGCATTGCAGTGTCTGCCGCCACACACTGCATTGCCTGTGCAACCCTTCTGCTCCGTTGCGCAGCAATGGACCTTCTTGGCCTGGCACTCAGCCGCATCTGGTTTAGAGTTTAAGGTTCTTGCCGCTGCGCAAGCAAAAGAGTCCGCGAGGAGCGCTTCAAATTCTACAAGACCTTCTCACCAATCAAATCACCGCTTCCAGAGAGCTCTTGGAAACTTTGGTCACCCTGGGTCTGTCTTAATTCTGCTTGCCGCCTGATGTGCAGAGCCTTCTGGAGCTCGCGCAAACCTGGAACTTCCCTCACCAGCCAAAACCAAGTGTCTGCCTTGGACCAGGCAGCATGCCAGTTGTCGTAGGCTGCATCGCAGTCGAACCTTTGGCTTTCACAGGGCGAGTTCGCATAGCGCCTGGCGCTTGGGCCCCAGTTTACAAGAACCACCCACCTTTGAGCCCAGCCCCTGCGGCTCAGATCTCCTCCAGGAAAGGCTGAGAGGCTGGGTTCCAGGCGCAGGCGCTTGCGTGGTGACCGCGCAACCTTTTCCCAGCTGTGAGCAGCAGAAGGCCTTGGCAGCTTCTAAGACCATTCGATGTTGAGGGGTCTCCGCACCCCGCAAACCTCTACTCCAGCTCTGCAGCACGGCTTGGGGGGCAGATCTGCTAGATACAGCGAAGCTTCATACTTCCAGGAGCCTGCTGGAGCTCTGGCTCGTTCTGAGGGCCGTTACATTGCGTACAGACGGGCTGCTTTCGCAGCCGAGGATCTTTCTTCTCATCAGTCCAGACAGTCTCCCAGTGGAAGTAGTCCAGCGCGCAATCGAACCTTGATTGCTGCATCCCACCAGTTCAATGAACACTCATCTGCTCTGGATTTCGATCTTCACAACACCCAACTGGCTGTGCCTAAGGGGCGGGAAAGGAATAGAAAGGAACAGCTGGCAACCACTCTGCACAAACGCGTGTCCCAACCGCGGCCGAGCATCTGAATCTGCAGGGCATCTCGGCTGTGGGCAGGAGGGTTGCAAAGATTGGACTCAGAGTTCTCTTGACGACTCCATCCTTCGGATCTAGGATGGCATCAACCGCATCCCAGGATCACCCCCAAAGTACTTTTATTCAGAAACTCCAACTCGCACATCGAAGCTCAAGTCCCGCCCTGTGTCTTGACATGATACCAGAGTGTGGACGGTGGTCTGCGGCGAAGGTCCACTGCCTGGCGAGTTTGGCAACGCGATCATCAGTTCATGAGGCTCGTTCGAAGCCTCAAGCTTCCTCTCTCTCCAATCTTTGAGATCCCACCAAGCCCTGATTCAACGCAAGCCGCCTTTGCAGGCCCAACAGTAACAGCCCTCGGTCTGTTCTGCAAAACACAGCTCGTAAGGGCACCTCCAGAAGATGCCCACCAGGAGCGACACAATGACCGCAAGAAGCAGCAAGCCGCAGAAGCAGAGGCCTCGTGTTGCGGAATTTCTCGCTTAGCTGCTTGACTCAAGCAAGACCTTCAGAGAACTGTACATATGATATACCAATGCTGACAAAGACGGAAAGACACTTCCGTGATTTCACGTGATACAAATTCGAACGCTTCATGTTGTGGAGCAGTGTCCTGCTAACAGACCAAACTCGATCAACTGCAGCCCCTATGTTGATGGGTGAGGCTTGGCCTGCTCTAACGGACTTGTGAGCCCTAGGCCAGGTAGGTCCCTGCTCTATTCTGATGAGAAAGCCAGCCAGCAGCTGAAGGGCCGACACCGGCTAGTCCCAGAGCTCTGCCGACCACCCTTCAGGTCCCGCGGCTTTGCCACGTTAGCATGGCAAAGTGCGCTTGATGTCACTGCCAGTGAGAGGCGCAATGTCAGGATTCTCGTCGCCACCGTCGTCGTCATCGTATGGCACTAGCAGCAGCAGCAACAGCTGCAGCAGTCGTAGGCGTAGGCGTAGGCGTGGGCGTAGGCGTAGGGTAGGCGTGGGCGTAGGCGCAGGCGTAGCAGTAGCAGGAGCAGAAGCAGCAGCAGTCGCAGTCGCAGTCGCAGTCACAGTCTGTGGCAGTGGCAGCGGCAGTAGCAGTAGCAGTCGTCGTCGTTGGCGTGGTAGGAGTAGCAGAACCAGTAGCAAATGTAGTGTAGTAGTGTCAGGTGTTAATGTAGTCGCGCAGTAGCGCTGTAGTTGAAACCAATTGCTCCGAGTAGCAGCAGATGTTGCAGCGCCAGCCGTAAACAGGAAGCCGTTCACGGTCCCAGCTCCCTCTTCCCTGCAATCAAAACAACCGCTCGGCGCATAAACGGCTAAGGAAAAAGCTCACAAGGTGTTGAGGAATGCAACATAATGCAACAGAATATCGCCAATGCATGCTTGCCGATGAGCATCTGCGCTCTTCCCTTGACTGATCATGCAAGCAAATTTCTGATTCTTCATACGCTGCCGCACGGAGGAGCCCTGACGCCCTGGCCTGGCCGACGAACTGCATGTCCTCTTGCACGGCAGCAAAGTCTCCGCAAGAACTCGTGGACTCAACGCATCATCCGCTACACGGGGGGCTCGGGAGTCTGGAAACACCTGTGCAGCTAGCAAGACCAAGGCAGCTGTTCCATGGCGAAAGGGCTCCCTTGCTGATGGTAGATCTTAGTCTTGACCAGCATGGAAAAGCAGAACGGCAACACGCATGGTGACTTGTGCCACGCTGTCCTCTATTTTCTCGTAGGCGCCCCGGCCCTGGCCCGTGTGAATCCAGTTTCCTGGCCTGCAGCCGAGATACAAGTAGCAAAGGTTGCCAACAGAAGACGATGGTTCCAATCTATGTCCATCTCATGTTTCATGGGCATCTTGTATCCCAAGACAGAGCACAGCACTTCACAGGATCTCAAAACTAGCAGAAGCCCTTACACAACCACGCCTCACATGCTCGACATCTCGTTCGAAGCAGATGTGCTCGGCACCTCGGTACTCTGTCTGCAAGGCTCTGCTCGGCTCTGCAGCCACAGAACGCAGAAACCCAGAACCCTGAGCCCCTCCGTTCACCGGGGTGCCGACCACCACAGCCTCGGATTTGCGGGGCATGAACGAGACTCCACCGTGAAGGGATGCCGTCTTTTCTTCGGCATGCTTGCTCCACCCTGCACGACATCCTGGAGGTTTAGATGCAGTCGGGACACCAAGGCTGTCAGAGGGGCTTGCCGGCGACACCGTGTGTCCAACCATGCCGAACCAATGGACTGTAGCTATCTATCTTCCGGTTTTTTCGTATCTTGAAGCTCCCTGGAACAACTCCAAAAAGCCTGGAAGCTACGAGTGAAGCAGCTGCAGACTGCTGTATCTGCATCTCTGGTTGCTCTGATCATAGGTGTTGGCTCCCTGGGAGCCGAAAGGAGCCGCACGAACGGAGAAACGCAAAAAGAAACTGCACAGTCAACTTGAACCACTGGATTGCAAGATTGCGACAGGAATTTGCACGGCTCAAGTTTGAAATCGCTGCTGCATAGGATCACGGAGCGATGTCTGGGACTCCGGCCTGACATCAACCACAAGTCACTAGTCGTCCGCCTCCAAGTCATCCTCCTCGAGGACCTCGTGGCCACTACTCCAAAGACACGAGCAAGCCTCACGCGAAACCTCGTCACAGCCCCATACTTGGCCCCAATACTCGCCCGTGAAAGCCCTCTTTCGCATCAGGGGTCCTGTTGTATCCCACAGGCCCACAGGCACTTGACTAACGAAAAGCCCTTCAAAGCTGAGGACGAGGCCGCAGGCCCGGGCCTGAGGGCACGAAAAAAAAGCTCCAGAAAATGCTCCTTTCTTTGGGTCGGAAGCTCAGTGCTCGGCTGGTACCAGGGCCCCAAACTGCGAGTCTTCCCCCAGGCCTCGGCACTTCGAGAACTACGCCCTTCATGGGAGTTCTCCGGCTTGCTTGCCGTGCTATGGACAACTCACCGATTGATACGGAATCGCAAGTCGAGATGCGTGAACATACATTTGCTCCGGCCAGTCTCTCACTTTGCATATCTCTCCTTTGCCGACAGTAGCTGCTTAAGCTTGCACCACGACTACCTACCGAGCGCAGCACCCTTTCTACCCGCGAGAGAATCGCATCTCGGAAGAAGGCCTCATCAGACAACAAAACCCCGAGCTCTCTCCAGGGGGACAAGAGCTGCACGTGTGCAGTGGCAGAGCCTCGCCCTCCTCGGCGCTGCGGTCCAGCGGCAGCCAAGGTCTGCAAGAGGGCTTTGGAGAGGCACTGGCTCGGGGACTGCCGAGACTGAGCTGGCGGCATCTTCTCCTCATCGAAATGCTGCTGATACAGCACCAGCCCTAAGTTTCGGCATCGACGGCTGACAGCATGCGGCACGCCGTAGATCCCTCAGCACTCAGCGCCGTGCCAGCAGCTGGCGCCACGAACTCAGAGAGGTCAACGACCTGGGTGACAGCTTTCTGTGCAGAGTCCATTCTGCGCCTTCCTCAGGTGCTTCAACCCTTGAAACTCCTGAATGAATCGACCATGGACGTTGATGCCTTGACATCGGCAAGGCTTCTGCCGGTGGTGCTGGCGGTGCTGGTAACCACTACGACCATCACATCATAACCCTCATCTTTCGGATCTCTTTCTGTGACGAAAGCCAAGTCAAGCACCTGCTCGGCCTCCAAGGCCGCCTTCAGCCTTGGCAAGCAAAGGAAAAAAAGAGAAACAAACGCATCAATCGCTACGAAAAGTTCACCAACCCTCGGCCCTCGGCTCAAGCATGTCAACTCTCATGAAGACATGTCATCTCAGTGGAAAGGGAGCAGTAGCAGAAGCTGCACGGCATCAGCAGGAGCAGCGGCATCAGCAGCAGCAGGAGCAGCAGTAGCTGTAGCAGTGGCAGTGGCAGTGGTACGGGCAGTGGCAGGAGCAGGAGCACAGCAGCAGCATCAGCAGGGGCACCGCTACCACCACAGCAGTAGCAGCAGTCGTCGTCGTGGTGATGGTAGTAGTCGTCGTCGTGGTAGTCGGGGCAGTGGTAGCAGTGGTAGGAGTGGTAGTGCTGGTGGTGGTGCTGGTGGTGCTGGTGCTGGTGGTGGTGGTGGTGGTCGTCGTCGTGGTGGTCGTGGCAGTGGTAGTAGTGGTAGTAGTGGTAGTAGTGGTAGTAGTGGTAGTAGTGGTAGTAGTGGTAGTAGTGGTAGTAGTAGTAGTAGTAGTAGTAGTATTCATTCAGCAGCGTCGCTCGGAATACCGATGCCAGACGAGGGGAGGACAGATCTATGATCCGGCTGCTCAGTGGCAGCATCAGGAGCCTTGCCTGATTCCTTGGAACAGCAATGAACGCCTTAGTCCATTGCATACAGATCTAGCGCGACAACTACATCCATACGATCATCCACGAAGGCCGACCTTTTGGCAGTAGAGCGATCATCCCCTGTAGCCTCTGTCATACGATGAGCAGCTGCGGCACCTCCAGAAACGGATCCAGCAGAGATGGTACCGTTGCCATTGTCTCCGCCTTCACTGGGAAGACTTGCTGATCCTACCGGTTCAGCCTGGCAGCTCGAGGTAGAGGCAGTTACAGAGGGATCGAATACTCGCCAACATCCTGGCGTAGAGCAGTTGCCAACCTTGTTTCGCTTCATAGCTTTCTGCAATTTGGTGCAGCGAGAGGTGTGAAAGCCCGAAGAGTGCGTCTCGGTACTGCAAATAGAGCAACAATGCTGATGCTTAAGATGAACAATATACCTGCCGCATCCAGCAGACACACATTGCTTGTAGGGTTTCCTCACGCCCTGACCTAAGGACGAGGGAAGATCCCCTGCACTTCCATCCAGACCTAAAGATGGAGGGCTTGGGCACTGCAAAGAGCCAGCATCGCCACCAGCGCCAACAGCAGCACCAGTTGCGCAAGCCTCAAAATCCCGGCGACCACCTGTGTACAAGCCGCTGCCCTCGCTGTCATCGTCAGCACTCGCAGCCGTGGCCATGGGGGAATGACCTGAGCAGCGTCAGGCATCGGCAGCAAAGTGAATGAGGCCCTCAGCGCAGTCCGCAATACCGCTTATTTCCGCATTGCACAAAGAGTGAGAGGCAAGGCTTGGCGCTTGCATGCATTCACGCAGGCTCCCCGACTGACACTGCATAGCCTGACTTTAACATCTTCAGATGAGGGGATCAAGCAAAAAAAGAGGGAAGGCGGGCCGCCAAGGAAAACTGGAGTCAGGGCTGGCCGGCAACCTAAATCCTAGCCTCTTAAGTGCAGCCTGCATGGAAGGCTGCAAAAGTGCGCCCAGTTGCGCACTGTGTACGCCACTATGGTGTAGCGATCAAGTTGATCCCAGGTTTGTGATGCATGCCAAAGCTGATGCGCAGGAAAAATCAGGTATTGATCCTGTAGCTGATGAAAGCTTCCACCACACATTCTCCCTTGGATCTCTTGGAAATCGCGCCCCTCCGGGCACTGTATCCAAATGCCACCCTTTTCAGTTGAACTGATCAGTGTAAGCAAGTTCTGATGGGGACCATTGGCTGGGTCTTTGTGAACTGGCGCCTCGTAGTTTAGATGAACAGCCAGAGTAGTCCAGCAGAACGACGGACACAAGTGCTCAATGTAGGAGCAAAACAGCCGGCATACCTTGGAGTGCGTAAGGGTCTCCTTGGCCAATCCAACCAGCTACTGCCTAGCGCAAACACCCACTGTGAAGCTGTATGCTTGTGTTTGCTCCACCATGTTCTTATGCCGAGGTCTCTCAAAGTTCAGCAGGCTAGCCACTTGTCTGACCGACTCCCACATGGAGCACTGCCCATTTGCCAAAATCTGCATAGCAAGTGTCTCCGCGCGACTGTGCGCATTCCCCTGAAGAGAAATCGGTTCGGCAGGAGCAGGTCCCCGATAGGAGGGAAGCGCGCGACTCAGTGCTTGAGTGTACAGCAGAAAGCAGTGAAAACTCGGCTCATCAAGCAGCATGCGCGCATCCTGTATCAGATCATTTCGGCTGTGCATGCTGAGGTGCGGTGGCAGTGGACCACCTCGCAGTTGACCATACAGGTTTGCAAGGCTTGTCAACAGTAGGTGGCTCTCAAGCGCTTCAGTGTATACATCGGCAGGAAGAGGGCACTCGGCAGCCATCGTGCGTGCGCACACAAAACAATGAACCGACTACCAACCAGGGCGCAAAGCGGCGAGAGAGTGTAGCAGCTGATATAGGTCGGGTGGCAGAGGCGTTCTGAGGCCTGGACTGAAGTGCTCAAGCAGCCCGGCAGCACTACAAAACCTGAAGAAGCTAAGACCTGAGAGGTCGCTGCAGAAATGGGGGTCAGCTGTACGTAAAGATCGTGGAAAGACAGTCGCAATCACAGAAACTACTATGCAAGAGACTGAAGAAGCTCGCGCAATGAGCAGGAAAAGAATTGTTTGTCGGAACGCTGGCTCGATAACGCTTCGGCATCAAGCTCTGTAGGGGGCAGGACACTTTGTCAGCAGTGCCCTGGGCTCCGGCTGGAGCAACTGTGCGGGTGTTCGGCTTCCGCCGCTGTTATTCTACCCGAAGGAGAGCACAAGAGGAAGGAGCCCACCAGCCACACCTCCGGGACAGAGGAAGCCACCTCGCTGGACACGGCCACGCAGAGCCTGATCCAGTCGATGACAAGACTGGTGCTGCGGCACGAGAGCGAGCTCTCCAACCTTCGGAGAGAGATGGGCTACATGCTCTTTATCGACACGGAGCAGTACTCGTGCCTGGAGACGCTGAAGCTGGCGGCGGTGAAGTGGCAGGAGCTGTACGCGGCCAACAAGGTGACGTCCTCCCTGGGACTGACCCTTATGTTGGGGATGGTCCAGGCCCTGAGGACCAAGCTGGAGGACGTGCTTCGGGACGAGTCCCTGGTCCAGCGCTACAAGAACTGCGGGTGGATCAGCGATGGC
>BGNK01007639.1:0-16371 GCA_003297005.1 Symbiodinium sp. clade A Y106
ACGCACACGCACGGACGCACACGCACGGACGCACACGCACGGACCCACGCACGGACACACGCACACACACACACACAGAGGCATCCCCCAACCCAAAACCCAATCCAGGAACCCCAAAACCCACAACCCACCCCACCCCCCAAACACAAGCACTCCCCAACCAAAAACCCTCATCCAGGAACCCCCCTGACCCGCAACCCACCCAAAGTAGCCCCCAAGCCAGGACTACCCCAACCCCAACCCCCGGCCACCAACACCCTGAACCCCAACAAAAATCCTGCAACCTCCCTTTCCCCGGACAGCAACCCACCACCCCCCCAGAAAAAACACCTCTCACTGAATTATGATAGAGTTAACATGGAATCTTAAGCTTATCTTACTTTTATGTTAATTTCATACAAAACTTAAGCTAATATCCTACTTTTATCTTAATTTTCGTTAAAGTTAAGATAAACGTAAGATATAATCTTAAGTTTTGTATGAAATTAAGATAAAAGCAAGATATAATCTTAAGTTTTGTATGAATTATTAAAAAAAAAAAGTAAGATCCGATGAAAAAGAAGCCCAAAAGCAAGACCCATCCATCCACCCCAGACCCAGACCCCACCACACCCACCCCACACCCCACAGCCCCACGCGCCACGCCCCACCCCCCACACCCTTCCAGACAATTCACCCTTGATTCCCCCCACCCCTGGCGCACTGCCCTAAAACTAAAACCTGGATAAACACTAAAACCCCAAACCCCTAAAAACAAAACCCCCCAACCTTAACACCTTCACCCCTTATCCCATAAACTATTCAAGCGATTTCAACCCTAACCCCTAAAACCCCCAAACTCCCCAAACCCTTAAACCCAAAACCCTTCAACGCTAAACCCTTGAACCCCCTAAACCCCTTAACCCCTGGAGACCTTAATTCCTAAAGTCTTTGAGCTCTTTGAACCCATCCAAGTATGTGTGTATGGAGGTATGTATGTGTGTGACTATATATGTATGTATGTATGTATGTATGTATGTGTTACTATCTTCTTTATACATACGCGCATATATACATACACACACACACACGCACCCACCTGACCGAAAGGTCATGAAAGTAGGTCATAGGTTGTTAAAATGGTTTTGTTTTTTGTGCAGACACAGAGAAGGCATGCCATGCGGAATTTTGCATTGTGCTGGATAGCTTTTATCCAAGAACTGTGCGAAGACTGCCCCACTCTCCTGCTTTCGCTGCAGAGATGCCGGCCATGAAGAAGCCTGCTGCTGCTTTCAAGACGCCTGCAGCTGCTACGACCGAGCCGGACGAGACTTCCCAGCTTGCCTCGCTCCAGGAGATGTCTCTCGATGAGAAGATTGCCAAGTGGAAGGAGACGAATCCGGAGGAGAGGTCTGCCGCTCCTGACCTCACAATGGATGAGTGGCGAAAGGTCAATGGACGTGCAAAGACGGCGATCAAGGACAACGAGGAAGGCCAAAGGGCTTGGGAGGAAGCTTCGGCTGCAACTGGCCCAGGCACAGTCAACAAGAAGAAGAGAAACTTTTTGGTCGCTCTCTTGCTGGACCCAAAGTTCGGCCCTGGCTTCCACAAGAAGTTGTGTCTTCGAACAATTCCAAGTCCGTTCTGAAGCCCGAGACGTGGAAGGAACTGCTCAATAGGTACGAGGAGCACGAGATCCACGCTATGCTCGGTGCCAATGTTATTTATGAGAAGGCCGATCCCCGTTGCCCGGGAGTGCTGAAGTACATGGACACCAGTCAGGTCAGCGAGACCAAGACTGTGAACAAGAGGTTTTCCATGGCTCAAGGAGTCGCGAAAGGCTTGAAAGGAGACAGCAATGAAAATGATGCGACTGCGATGCAGGAATGGCAAAATTGCTGGTCTACCTTCGTACCCGGCTCGGGACTCTCGTCGTTTGCCTCGGATCTTAATGCTGCGAACCAGGCCTCCTCGAGCTCCAAGCAGGACCCGGACCCCAAGCCCGACGACAAGGACAACAAGGATGGCAAGACGAAGCGATCGGCCTACGAGAGGCTCTGCGACGAGATCAATTCCTTGGCAGACGCCGATGCTGCCAGGGCCAAAGCCACTGGCATGAAGACCCTCTTGGACGGCATGGTGTCCAAGCTGGATACCATGCAGACCAAAGGGAAGACGTCCAAGTACTGGACCACGAAAGTCAAGAAGGATTTCAGCACCCTGCACAACAACATGAAGAATGCCAGCGAGAAGTGCAAGAGCCTGATCGTGTCCAAGAAGCTCAAGCTCGAGGCCATGCAGGAAACGCTGCTTGGCCTCGCCGAGATCCTTCGCGACTGCATCAACAGCTTGACCTGCCGACCTGCCATGGCAGGGTCTTCGGCTGAGAGCATCTTTGCAATCCTAAGATCTGATGGCCCCTGTGATTTTGCCAGCATCTGCCAGGGGCTTTGGCTTTGGCTCTGGCTTGCTGTGTTTTGATCGTAGGCATGGGCAGATCTGAAGCACATATGGCCCGTCGCCACTCGCAGTTCGGTTTTCTCCAATTCAAGCAGCTTACGCCGCTTCAAGACAAAAATTTTGCTGGCAGGCGCCTGAAGTCGCACGCTTTGCCTGTGCTGCCTGCAACAGTAGAGTGGAAGCTCGCCTGCAAGCACTCGCTTCTCCTTCATAGCTTTTGCTCGAGCATCACAATCTTGCTTCCTGCTGCCTCGCACTTGTGATGGGCTCCTTCTGTTCCACCATGGATGAAGAAGAAGACCTCGAAGCAGCAGCAGCCGACGGCGATGACAGCGACTCTCGATGTACTGAGCTTTGTGCAGAACACCAGCGCATGAGGGGCACTGGTGCCCCAAATGCGTTGGACGATGAACGGCTGCGGTGGCGAGCATAGGCAGATCTGATGCAGATGTGGCCCGTCGCCACTCGCACTTTGGGTTTTCTCTTACTTTCGCAGCTTACGCCGCTGAAGGAAAAAGTTTTGCTTGCAGACGCCTGAAATCGCACGCTTTGCCTGTGCTGTTTGCAACAGTAGAGTGGAAACTCGCTTGCAAGCACTCGCTTCTCCTGTATAGGTTTTGCCCGAGCATCGGATCGCAGGCAGTATAGGAATTCCTCACTCCGCCAGTGACTTCCCTGGAGAAGAAGGACGTGAAGACCGGCACGGCCAAGGAAGAGCTTGACAACAGAGCAGGAACATGAACAGCTATCTGAGCTTGCAGGGTTGCTTGACCGCAAGCTAAAAAGTCTCACACGCTCTTGGCGGACCGCCAAACAGACAGGGTATTGCTTGCGTTGCTCTAGAGTCTTCGTGGCTCCATTCTTGAATTGCAAAGAATTATTTTTGTACGACAACCTCTGGCATCCGGAGTTCGAGTGCCGCTGCGAGATCTGAAACGCCGTGCCGTGCAAAAAAAGCTTCCTTGCTTGCATGAGCCTGCTTGCTGGCAGCACTGGCAGAGAAAGCTCTTGGCGAAACCTCTCCCGCCAAAGTTCTGAAGTCAGACTTCCTTTTGCTCGAACTTAACCTTTAGTCCCCCATGCAGGAGATTCTAGGCAACATGCCCAAAGTTTTGTCGACCCTGCACTGTGGTAATGTCACCAGTGCCACAAACAGGTCTTAGCCAAAGCTCCTTGCCAAAGTTCTGAAGTCGGATGTGTTTTAAGCTCATGACTTAACCTCATAAGGCCCCCACGCAGAAGTTTCTAAGAAGCCTGGGGAAGCGAAAGTTGCTGCCCGACCCCATTGCCGATGCCATCGCATGGGCAAGGAGCCTTTCCCCGTTCGGTCACACCTTGCTGCGAAAGTGGGCATGGGGCAAATTGAGTGCCCCGNGCTGCCCGACCCCATTGCCGATGCCATCGCATGGGCAAGGAGCCTTTCCCCGTTCGGTCACACCTTGCTGCGAAAGTGGGCATGGGGCAAATTGAGTGCCCCGGATCTACAGGAGCTCGATGCTTTCGGTGCTAGGGGCCGAGCAAGCCAGAATGTGCAGAGAGACCTCTTCGGAAAGGTTCAGACGGGTTTGGTTCCCAGCAGCACCGCTGTGACCATTCCATGCTTGGACCCAAAGAGCAGGGCAGACGACATCGGTCAAGTTCCAGTCAAGCTCCCTTCGCACTGGATGCAGCTTCTGGAAGGCCATCCTTTGATATTCCAGTCCATTTTCGGAAGCCCGGAGAATCTCAAGAGTTTCTGGGCTAAGGCGAGACCAGACCAGGACCCTCGATTGCGAAGCCATCCGATGTTACGCAAAAGTTGGAAGGAGAAATGCATCCTTTTGCCGTTCCACAGTGATGGAGCAGCTTTCCAAAACAACGACTCCCTGGTGACATGCTCCTTCCGTGGATTGCTGTCTAGCCAAGCCGGGATGCAGGACCACCTTTGGATCTTCTCTTTTCCGAANCACAGTGATGGAGCAGCTTTCCAAAACAACGACTCCCTGGTGACATGCTCCTTCCGTGGATTGCTGTCTAGCCAAGCCGGGATGCAGGACCACCTTTGGATCTTCTCTTTTCCGAAGAGCGTCACTACTGAAGGTACCTTGCACATGCTGTGGTCCTGGATTGTCTGAAGCTTCGAGGCCTTGTTTCATAACAGGTGGCCTTCCAAAGATCCTGAAGGCAAGAGCCTGCAAGCTCATCCTGCCTTTGAAGCTCTTGCGGGCAAGCCGATTCTGAAGGACGGCTTGTTTGCTATCCTTTATGGCTACATGGGTGACATGGAGGAATTTCAGAATAATCTGGGCATGAGGCACCAGGCTTCCGATATGGCCTTGTTACCTCTGTGGGTGTAATCGCTCGGACAAGCCATGGAATCATTTTGGTATCAAAGCAGCTTGGCGGAGCAGCCGGTCTGACTGCCAGCAGGGCCTCAATCATCCAATGTTTAAGGCCCCGGGGGTTCGCACTCAATCTCTTTGCTTGGACACCTTGCACGTGTTAGACCTGGGCATGACAGCACATGCCATAGGCAACGTGTTCTATGCTTTCCTGCAAAAAGCAACCAGACGGAGGCAGTTTCGAACTTTGTGGAACTTCATCCAGAGTCACCAGCGAGAGAGCGATCACGGCAAGCCCCTCACCACCTTCGCCATGACCAATTTGACGAACCCGAAGGCCTTGAGCACGACCGACCCTTGTCTGCAGCATTTGAAAGCTGCACAGGTGAGATGTTTAGTGCCTGTGGCACGCTTGCTCCTGGAAGAACTCTTCGGGGACTCCGAGCAGGATCGCCACATGAAGGCCGTCATGAAATTCCTCGATCTTTACACTGCTGCCATCATTCCAAGCAGCTCCGAAGGCATGGGAGCCTTCACTTCCTTGAACCGTGCTCTGCAGAACTACCAGTGGTTGGCTGCCCAAGCTGTCTCTGAGGGCAAGTGCTTGTGGTCCATGGTCCCTAAGCTGCATTATAGTGCCGAGCTGGCCGGGCAAGCTCGCTTCCTCAATCCTCGATTTGTTTGGTGTTATGGGAGTGAAGACTACGTGGGAACCATGCAGATCTTGGTAGCACCTGCTTACGAGGGTCGCCTACCTTTCACATGCCTGTTGGAATGGCGGAGAAGCTTGAGGTTGCGATGACCTTGGACCTGGCTTTGCGAGTTTGAAAAGCCTCGTTGCAGTTTACTTTCTGTGACCCCGGAGTGCAAAGTCCTGACCGCTAGGTAGACAGGTCAGCCCGAAAAAACAGAACTATGCATGTATTCACCTGTTTGTTCACATACAAACACATAAACATTTTCATGTGTATATATATATATACACATATGAATATACATACATAAGACACACACACACACATTTGAAGTTTGCTTCTCGATCTTTTCCCTCTCGAGTCCGTGTGTCGCTATTGATTTTTTCGCTTCTCACGCTTAGTTCTCTCAGGAGCAAATATTGATATTTGGCTCGTTGCTTTAATCCTCCTTGGCCCCGAGATTGATCTTGTACGCTTGCCTTTTTCGCGAAATCGATCTGCGCTTGGTTTAACAATTGCGCTTGATCGGAGACTTGGGGAATAGTACTGGTAATTATTTAGGCCCCTATATTAGTGGTAGTAGTACTGGTAGCAGAGTATCAGCCCCTGCCCCTGCCCCTGCCCCTGCCCTGCCCCTGCCCTTACTAGTACTACTACAGTACGTACTAGTACTAGTACTAGTACTAGTACTAGTAGTACTAGTACTAGTACTAGTACTAGTACTAGTATAGTACTAGTACTAGTACTAGTACTAGTACTAGTACTAGTACTAGTACTAGTACTAGTACTAGTACTACTNTACCACTACTACTGCCACTACTACTGCCACTACTACTACTCCCACTCCCACTCCCACTCCCACTCCGACCCCGACCCCGACTCCGACTCCGACTCCGACTGCGACTGCGACTGCGACTGCTACTGCTACTGCTACTGCTACTGCTACTGCTACTGCTACTGCTACTGCTACTGCTGCTGCTGCTCCTGCTACTGCTACTGCTACTGCTACTGCTACTGCTACTACTACTGCTACGAACAACTAACTACTAACTACTAACTACTTATACTGCCACTACTACTACTACTACTACTACTACTACTCCTGCTACTACTACTACTACTACTACTACTACTACTACTACTACTACTACTACTACTACTACTACTATTACTACTGCGACTGCTACTGCCACTGCGACTGCTACTGCTGAATCAACTTGGGTTGTAGGTTGTTGCAGGCTTCTGTCGAAACCAGCACGATTGTACAAGAAGCTAGCCGCTAGCAGTGGACTACTTCTACTGCGACTGCTACTGCTACTGCTGAATCAACTTGGGTTGTAGGGTGTTGTAGGCTTCTGTCGAAACCAGCACTATTGTACAAGAAGCTAGCCGCTAGCAGTGGACATATGGCAAAACGACCAGAAATCAATAACTGTAAGTGCAGTACTTGCACTTGTAGAAAGCAGTACTAGGGCAATAGCGACTCCAGAAAGTGCATGATACTGCCAAACGATTGGTGCTAAGGAAGGAACAATCAGAAGCTCTCACCCGCAATGCCTGCAGGATACCTTTCTCCAAAAAAGTTTCTCGCGGCTCCGGCACCGGGTAGCCTGTGACAGCGCCGCCCGTCTCTCCGTCCCTGTCTCTCTCTGTGTCTCTGCGTTTGTCTGCGTGCACGCATGTGGTTGTCTGCTGATTCTCCCTTTCGAGGTGCCAACTATGTGTGCCATGTATGCCTGCGCATGCAAACTTAAGACACGGACCCTGAGCCTTCCAACGAAAGTCAACCGCCTCAAGCCGGCTTTGCAGTTTGCGGCGACTCGGAGGAACAAGTTCGCTTTCGTCTTAGACTCATAGGGAGGTCAGGATCTTTGCAGGAAGTATCAAGCATGGTTGATCGACAAGCACAGCCAGTATCACAGTGGCTGGCCTGACATGAAATCCTGCATCGAAGCCTCGCCCCTGCCCAGCACTCTTACCCGTAAAGTCAAACATGCCATTTGCTGCCTGCCCTCGCTCTGCCGTTGGACACACCAGCAGCCGTTGCAGCTGTGAGTAAGCAGAACCTTGGAATAAACCGAATGGGTGCGAATGCTGTTAGTGAGGTAGTGGTAGCCACAAGTAACACAAGCATGTAGTCGCCAGAAAGAACTGTTGAGCACAAGAGGCTCGGAGTGTGCAAAGCAACAGATTGAGGAGGGTACATGCTTGTGATACCTTGACGTGATGCCCGGCTTGGGTTTGAGGCTCCAGGGGGTGTAATAACCATCTAGCACACCAAGATCTGACCTACACCACCGCGATCTGAAGTGGTGCAGGTCGTCTCTTCAACCACGAGGCCACGGTCACTAAAGCACAAAGAATGGATCCTATGCCTGAAACTCTAGGTGTACTGAGCTCGATCAACGGCTTTCAAAAACGACGCTCCCTTCCCCCGCCGACCCACACCACATCCTTCTTCTTTACATCGCGGCATCGCGAACATGCAGGGCTGCGGCTATTAGGCTGACACCCATGCAGCCGTGAATGCGAGATGGGGAATATGCACGTTCTCCACGTCTGAAGATTTGGAAGTTGTTGGCAGATCTTACAATGACTGGTCAAGACCTTTGCAGTCTCTCTTCGGGCATTTTGTGGCAACGGGAGCGTTTAAGATTGGGAGTTTGGGGCGTAGGTCGAGATCTAAGAACTCAAGACAACAAGTAGGTCTGCAGGGGGCAGGACAGGGCGACAAGACGATAAGTAATTACGACCCATTCCATCCGAGGTGAATCACAGGTCGGGGAGGAGGGGCAAGGGATTGCCATACGACTGTTTCATGATTTATCTGCACAGCCTCTTCGCGGAAAAGCTCCCTT
This sequence comes from Symbiodinium sp. clade A Y106, assembly GCA_003297005.1. Classification (NCBI taxonomy): domain Eukaryota; class Dinophyceae; order Suessiales; family Symbiodiniaceae; genus Symbiodinium; species Symbiodinium sp. clade A. The sequence goes on from BGNK01007639.1 coordinate 8,314, forward strand.
GCTGTGTACCTTGGTTTTTTTCCGATTTCAACCGCCCTGGTGGAGGCTACTGTTAAACCTGTATACAAACACCTAAACCGTCAGCAAGATCACAGATTTGTAGACTTCAATCATGCTGATTCCCCCTTCCTCCAGAGAGACACTCGGTCTTCTAGGGAAATGCTAACCTACTGCTTGCTGCCGTGGCCGTCAGGCAGAAAATACTTCGAACTCCACCCCCTAAGAGGGCTGCTTCAGCTGCAGCTTTAGACTTGAAGGATGGGTTGCAACTTCTTCGTCCAGTCTACGGCTATCGCAACATTCTCGCTGCCTTCTACTTCTACGATATTGGGCTGGCGATGCAGGTCAAGCAGTACAGGGTAGCCGAAGAATCACAGCTAACTATTGGCAGCTGGCTCCACAACTTGTCGCTTAGCGACTTGCTCGTTCTGCTGTACATGTAGGCAGAGATGGGCCGGATCTCGCTAATCTGGAGACCGGGCCGGATATTCTGCAAGCATCAGGTGCTGGCTCTCCATCTACGACGACGACGACCACGAATACCGGTTCCTACTATCAGTGCATCTGCTTCTGATTTCCAACTTCGGATGCTCACCTAGACGATCCGCTCTGGCTATCGGGCTCTCAACCCAGAATTTAGCACGCGAGCCCTAAAACCAACACGGCAAAGCCTAATGCTGCAACGGTCCGGCTACTGCTCTCAGAGCTTCCGATGATCACACAGCGAAGCTTGCTCCCTTTTGTCCGTAAGCAAACGTGGTGGTATCTGGCCTCGAGTAAACTAAGGCTGGTTAGGAAAGCCAAAGCAGAGAAGGTATAAGTGTTCAAGGGCGTAAGTACAGCTTTAGTTTGCCCGGTTTGGGGTTTGGCACTACTGTACCTGATGCTTCATCGCACTAGCAACATTCGTCCGACATGGCGAAAATGGGCAGCATCCGTCAAGACCCCATTCTCAACTGGGGCAACTAGATCTTGAAACCTACTGACCCGCTGCTCTAGAAAGGCCTACAGTCGCTAATCTGAACTTCGCAGTGTCACAGTGCCGGAACCTGCCTAAAGTACATCCTTGATCCTGCACCCTAGTCGGCCCTGATAGCACGGCTTCTGAGAGGCTCTTGATCTGGAGCTGAACAAACAGCTCGTTTTCCTACAGCTTCGGAAACGGCCAAGGCCGCGGATACTGAATTCTGATAATGAGGATGTTAACCTGTTAATGACAGATTGTTTCAACTTATACGTCTTTGAGTCTTAGACCTTTTGTACGGATTCCCGGGTTGGAATGTTCTTGCAATCATCATACGATGATTCCAAAAGGGTTGCTTAAGGGTCAGGAATACTGCATCTGTTGCTGCTAATTGCCTATATATCACCCGAATAGCCGAATAGCGTTAGGACGCAATAGGTTTGGGCTGGACGTGCAGGGCTGCGGGTGTTTGCTCGTTTTTTTGTGAACGCAAGAAACAAAACTACCTCCGAAATTCTGTAATAAACAGAGTAAGCTTAAGGTGTGCAAGTCCCTCATAAATCCGTCATTGCAAAGTGGTATCAATGGATCTTGACTTCTCTGCCACCAGAACCGTACTGCGCGGAGGTTGGCCGCCACTCTCTGCAAAGCAGCATATGTAACCTGTCGGACAACGCGTGTTTGGGCAGAAGTGCCTCGAGATCTGGCTGGTCCTACGTCAGAATTCGACATCGATCGATCGAACACTCCGTTATATAGCTACCCTCAAGAACAAGCTCATCTGTCTCTTTCGTATTTCAAGACCTCTCATGGAAGTCGCCTGTGTTTTTGTCGGTGCCTCTCAATTGATCTTGACCGACCGTAAAAGTACAGCCTGGATTCTTGGCTCGGAGCCACAAACCCTTGCTGCAGCTTTTGCCAGACCCTTCGAACCGACCCAAAACATGAATTAAAGGCCTATACTCCAAGTTACCCTGAATCCACACCTTTAAGCCCTAGACGCCAAATCCTAAACGACGTAACGGACATGACTAAATGCATTCTCTCCATGATGGTCGGGATCCTTCTAGACCAAATGGCAGGCTGCGGGTAAGCTTAGGCGGCAGCAAGTTTTCTCGGCTTATGAGAACAGCCCTTGGCTTGGGAACATGAAGCCGCAAAGCACAGCCGGCACGAGCATCCGCAGGTAGCAAAGTGCAGAGTGCCAGTGGCTCGGATTCATATAATTCGGCCTGAAGCTGCAATGCTCAGACACTAGAAGCAGTGTATGGTGCGCGGGCAAACAGCATGCTCCAGGAGAAAAGCAACAGGGCTGCTGATGCCAAACTGCCCGAACGGCGTCCGCATTAAATCTTAGAGCCCTGAACTCGTAAGTCAGGCAAACCGTCGTGGTAGACCGTAAACTCACCGATGTCTTCACTTCCCTCATACTTGAAAGCAAATGCCTGTAGTGAAGATCATTGATTAAACCTTATTTCCTGAACGAGGATTAAAGGATTCTACTATTGGAGATCTGTGGACCTGTTTGAAGCCCAGGACCTGCTTCCGGACAGGTTTCCTTTTGCGGAAAGTGTCTGTACCAAGCTTTGGGGATAGAAGTGGCAACTTGTTCTGAGACTCCTATTGAGCACCTTTTGGGATGAGAGCTGGCATTTCCACAGGTTCCATGCTCGACATTGCAAACTGTGACGGAGGGAGCGCTGACCAGTGCGGATGGTCTCTTTTCAACTATACTCACTGCTCAAACCTTATCCTCAGACCTACACCCTTCTCATCCTACATCCACAGCCACAAGTAGTCTTCACCCACAAGCCCTGAGCCCTAGGCCCTAAGCCAAAAACTCTGAACGCAAGCCTTGTTTTTCTGAAGAGCCTGAAGCTAGGTCAGCCCAAACTTGGGGTTGACGGGCCTCAGCGGCACTGCTGCTAGCAGCCACACGTCCAACCGTTACGGTTCCAGCTCGGGGCTACGTGTCGGGAATGCATATTTGGGCTTGGGCTTGTGGTCGGGGTTTGGGCATTTCGCTTCGAGGTTTGTAGTTCGGGGAATCCGTACAAAAGTCTGAAGACCACAAACCAAATTTTGGAATGTACAAAAGCGGCAGGCAGGCTGCGGGTCACAGCACACTGAGCCCAAAATTCATGAACTGTTCAAGGTTTTAAGTTTAGGGACTGAATGCTCTTTTGGGGGCCTCATTTGGGCCCTCTGAGTTACGGTCTCGAAGGCGGTCGTATGACTTGTTGTGGCTGCATCACTGCAAGAGCACTGCTTTGCGAAAATGACGGACCCTCTTCGCGGCTGCTCTTGACCGCCTTCAAAGCCGTGCCATGTCCCCTTGCCCAACATGACTAGGCACTAAATGATAAGAATGGCTACCCCTCTATTCAAACTAGAAGCCCGAACCCACTGATCGAATCATTGAAGGTGTCAAGGGCAGAGGTGAGCTTCTAGTATTGCTTGTGGAAATGGTTCTTCTCTGATTGTTATGGTACACTGGGTCCCTTCTGTTAGGACTCGTGTTCGCGAGGGTCCTTCCACGCTGTACACTGTACAAAGAAAGCGCTTGGGGACTACATGGCAGCATGCAGCCATGTTTCCCCGTCGTTAGTTTAGATTTGCAAATATCTTCAACCCGAGGGCCACACTCCACAGCTCAAACCAACCTCCTAATCGGCTTCGACACCTTAGTGGTGCCTCTGTTGGCTTGTGTGAGCACTTGGTCTATGTCAGCTCATGCGCCGGTCGGCCAAGCACGTTGTAGAACGGCGGCCTGGGTGGCGGAAGGAATGTTGGGTCACCGAGCCCTCCCCTGTACATAGTACTGCCGATAAGAAATGCTGGCAATAACGAACGATAAGTCGTAACAATACAAGATACTCTGCGACTGAAGCCGACAAACGCATTGCCGATCATACTATGGCCTTTGATCGCCATAACACCCAAAGATAGCAATAGTGATGACGCAGAGCAGGAATGACCACAATAGTCTGTGGAGGTCATGACACTGATAATGCCGAGGAAAACAAACTTAAACAAACAGCCGCCAAAAGTCCAGAAGAGCATCGGGCAATGGCAGTATTTCTTTCTCTCTTCCAGACGTGGTACATCCCTAACCCAATTCTTCAACGTTACGATGTCTCACGGTAGATGCAGGCTGAGGAAACGGGGCGTCAGGTATTAAGTAATGGAGTTTCAGGTTCTCAAATCCCGGACATTGAGTCCTGGAGTCAACAACAAGTCCCAAACCAATAACTGTACGCCGGACTCCTGCCCCGCCACGTAGCCTAATCAGAAGACGGTCTTGGGGCACTCGGCATGGGTATGGATGTTAATGAGGGTGCCGGCAACGGCATGGTGGTCTGGGAGGTATATCTCGGGGCAGGCTTTGGGCCAAACTGAGCTCGTCATCGGATACAACCGGTCCACGCCTGAGGGTTATGCGGCCTTCCAAAAAGGCTTGAATTCAATGGTAGGATGAAAGCTTAAAGTCTGCCAAGGTATGCGTCGCAGCTGCATAGCTTTTAGATGACGGTGCGGGCCCCTCGAAAACGCTGTCGCCCATACAGACACGAGCAAGGAAGACATCATACTAATTATTTAAAGAGGTCTCCTGATTATAAAACCCCCCCCCCCCAAACAACTCAGGCCACGCAATAATAATGGCGGGGNTAATAGCGGGGGGGGGCGCCTCTCTGATCTTTAGTTGTTTGAGGGGGCCGGGGTCGAAGTTGTTCGGGGGCCGGGGCTCTCAGTAGTAGTACACTTACAGTAGTACAGTAGTAGGAGTGCTTATTTACCTAAACCTTAAAAATTTTAAACCGGGACGGGTTTTAGGACTATTGAGGGGTGGTTTATTATTACGTGCAGGCCGAGTTTAGCTCCATTGAGGGGACCATTAATAATCACGAGCTCACTTTAGGCGCAGGGACTGCGCGCCACACCATAAACCCTAAACCAAAAACACACGCACACACACACACATGCTAATGTTTGGAACTCTGAAGCATAAATCCCGAGATCTCAACATCTCAGCTCAAAGCACAATATATTCACCCTCAGCCGTTTGTTAAGACTCGCCTTGAAACCCTACACCCGCAACGACAAACCCACAATCCTAAACGCCTCTTTACATCCTTTCGTCGAGGGACTGAGGACTTTCGGAAGCGACTTGCATGGCCAGAGATCGCCGTGTAGCTGCGTCCAACCACTGGCCTCGGGAACATTGTGATTCTTGCTTGTGCATGGTCGTTACGATTGCATCGAAACGGGCTTCAGAAATTTTATCAGGTGGATCTCGTGGGTTTGATGGGTTGTTTTGTGGCTGCGGCTACAGGAGTCTACCATGAAGGCGAGAGTATGGACTGGACAGGCCGGGCAACTGACTTAAAGACTTAAGGATTGCCTGAGGAAATCGAGAATGATGGTTCAGCACGTCAAGGCTTGCACCTTGAGGCTGGGGCTCCGTTATTCAGATTTGTTGGCTTTCCTGGAACGTTGTGCCAAAACATCGGCGAACTTTCAGAACGCTGTCCTGTGGACGTTAGGATTGCGGGTGCATCGTTTCCATGACGACTGGGCATGAAGATGTTGCATAGCATGAGGGCTTGCAAACGTGCAGCCCTGTTTCGTGCCAAATTCCTCCGTGCTTCTGCTGCTAACTTGCAACAGAGATCATTGTCGTTGCTGTAGATGCAGCCCTGTTTGGAGACGGAGGACTCGCAGCACTCTGAAGCAAGAGCCCACATGTTAGGAACATTTTGCAGCACTATCACTGCATGCATATTCTTGTTAAATTCTTAGTAATGGAATGTGGGGCAACTCTACTCGTGTGTTGGAGGTGCCAGCTTGCGGGTTTTTGATGATACTGTGTTAGAGTTTGGAGGTCTAGGAAATTGAAGACCATGAGATTATGAGGTTGTGTGGTTTGCCATTGGAGGGCTTCGCGCTGGAATTCTAAAGCGATGTGCAGTGCAACTGCAGCTGATCTGGCAATCAACCGCCTGTAAGTGCAGAAATGACACCGATGATAGTGTGCAGCAGGGTGGCTGCCTCAGCTGCTGTTGATTCGTCTTTCAAAAATGCATCACGCAGTCTAAGTGATGGATCTAGTCGGTCTAGTCTAGGTCTACTCTGACGACACACTGCTCACCGTGAAGAGGGTTTGCGACAAAACAGTCCACTCTGTATGAACCATTTGCGTTCCTGCTGCTTGGGTTTAGACTTCGGGAGCTTTTGCTCACACAACCGCCCGAGCCCGAAACCACAAGGCCTAACAAGAAAGTCTTCCAGAACTCTGTTTTTAGTTTGAGCGAAGAGTGAGTTAAGGGCTTGCGGTAAGCACTCCGGGTGATGCTTAGATTTACTCGAAACATTCGTGGCCCGCGTGGCCTGCGTTGGGGGGCCGACACCTGATATTGCGAACGCAAACCCGAAGCAGTGACGACAGAAACGAACCCAGTAGAGGGGTCAAGAAACGCCAGTCTACACTACAGTACATGCCTCTGCAAGTATAAGACTTGCCCCACGCAAACGCCAAACCCTGATTTCCAATCCTGATCCCGATGCCCCTGACCCTAAAACTCGAAACCCAAAACCTCCAGCCCTCCATTCAGCCCTCCATTCAGTGTAGGCGCTACCGCGAGTGCCAGGATAACCGTCCCTGCAGGATGGGTGACCAGATTCCAAACGTTGCCATCGAGACCGCCGCTCCTGTCACCGTTTGGTCGTTGAGGCCCAGACCGAGGGATTCTAGGTTGGAGTTGATAAGCACAACCACAGGACGGGCATTGAAGGTGCGGACGCTTGACAGAGTCTTAGACAGCATCTTCATGAAATGAGGGTCGTTGCCGCCTCTGTTGGAGACCTTGTGACCATTGATGCCTGTTTCTGGAGTTGAATTAGACAACTAGGCTCTTCCCACTGAAATGACTACTGTGAAAGCTATACAACAATGTGTCTTGAACGTGACTGTGGTGCTCACAGTGATCGTCGTTGTCAGCGTCATGGCAGGGTTCATCATTCTCGCTACCATCCATCATGATGATGATCTTCACCATCACCCTCATCATCATGATGATGATCATCATCATTATCATCATGTTTCTACAAGTCATTGCAGCGAGTTGAGATCTCATGACGTACTCAGGACGGGGAAAATCCATTTTCGTCTGATGTTCAGGCCGGGCCGCTCCAAATCTGCATCGATGCCTCGAATGCACGTACCATATACGGAGATGAGAAGACAGCCGTCTCCAGTCATGACAAATGCTAAATCTTGCAACGCATTGCAGGGATGAATGAACAGAACAGCTTTCTGATAAAAGTGTGCCAGGTGCATGTTGCTCACACATGTGAAGTAATGTGTCGGGTGAGTGCCAGGGCATGTACGGCAGGAAGCCCTGCGGAAGTATGCAAAGAAACCCTGGTCCCCAATTCTCTGTAAACCTACACGAGAAGATCCCGAAAACCGAAACCCGAGACCTAAACATTCAACCCCAAGCCCTCCACTTCTAGAAAACACTGCAGAATCCCGGTTGGCAAGCATTAGACTCTTAGTGAGACCCAAAGACCTTGACTGGAAAGTGTATGTAGATTATGAACAACTACATTCATCATTGCAAATATATATATATATATATATATATAATATAGTCTTGAAGACGATGAAGTCCCACTCTGTGAACTCGCCGTCAACGAAGTAGGCAAAGAAAAGGCCAGTCTGGCCACGCAAGCTTACACCTAACAACCCAAAGGGGGAAGCGGCAAACCAAAGGCAGGCGGGACTAAACCATAAAGAAAAAGCACCAAGCGGCAGGCATTAAGAGTACCTGCGGTCAAGAAGCAGCTTTGTCACACGCGTGTGCCATGCAAGCACGCTGTCATCGTAATCACGAGAGTGGCCCAAAGGCCAAGCTAAGCGATTCTGTAGCCTATCCCTCGGGACCCTAGGCCTATCAGCAGCATCCGGCAGAGCATGACAGTGCCACACAACATGTTCAAGCGTGCCAATCGAGGATTGGCAAAAAGGACAGGCTAAAGCCTCGTCGTCGTCCCTATGGCCTTTCATGATGCCATAAACCGCAGGAGAAACAGAG
>BGNK01007640.1:316-14637 GCA_003297005.1 Symbiodinium sp. clade A Y106
TTTATCTGTTTGATAGATCTCTTGTTGCTTCGCAGTAGTGACATGCTCCCTGCTAGTGTAGTTTCACTCTTCAGACCTCGAACCACATGCCTCGCCTGGATTGTCCGAGTGTGAGCGCCAAAACCTCGCCTGCTTGTCGAGTGCGAGTGCTAAAAACCTCGATTATGACCCAAAACCCTGGTCGTGCAGGTGCAGTGCGACTTCAGTGACGCAATAGAAGGAGCACGGCGTAAAGTTTTTCCAAGCTCCCGCGTGGCACGGGATTACCCGCACATGATGCGTGCGGTCCACGCGAAGCTCACCGCCAAAACGAGCGAGACGATGTGCGGCAGGATTATCGCCTTGGTCCGCACGACGCGGTGGCATCTACCAACGCTGGAATTTGTTCAGTGCATGTCGGCGCGCATTCCTGCCTGCAGGAGTTGGAAGATGCCAAGGAGAGTCAAGCACGGACTTATCTCGTCAAGGAGTACATCCAGACTCACAAGGTAGAAAACGTGAAGAAGTTTTACGGTCTGCGGCAAACCATATTAGCCGACGTCTGGGCGGCCTACTGGTGCGGAACGCTGGGCACCCACCCAGGGTCTGGCACCGGAAGTCAAACGCTGGAAGGTTTTCACAGGTTGTGGCAGTCCGTGCTAACGAAAAGCACACGGCAGCGCAGACCTTGTTCACCGAGCACTGGCCTGCGTATATGCAGGACGACGACGCCCCAAGCCCGTCATTATGGCCCAGGTCTTCCTTCGTCAGTGGCAATGCCCTGCACAGGGTCGGTCAGAATTCGGCCGCAGAATGCTGGATCCATCGAGATTGCGGCAATCATTACGTGTTCGAATGCAAAGGAACGAAGTTCTGGATTATGCGTAGTCAAGCTACAGACACGGCGGCCCCTGCGCACTGCGCAAGCCAGCGTTCAGCCGAGGACCGCTAGACGGCTCGTGGACATGCTGTACATGTCAGAAGCGGAAACGCGGCAATTGTTCCTCGATGCCGAGATCCTGATACGTACCGAGAGTNGCCAGCGTTCAGCCGAGGACCGCTAGACGGCTCGTGGACATGCTGTACATGTCAGAAGCGGAAACGCGGCAATTGTTCCTCGATGCCGAGATCCTGATACGTACCGAGAGTGGTGGCTATCGCATCAGCATATCGGAGCTCGAGCTGCTCCTCGGCGCGCATGCCGTGGTCATGGAAGTACTGCCCCAAAATCTACCGTGCAGCCGCATGCAAGAGCAAGCGCGTGTGCACATGTGGCACCCTTTGTACAGCGGGCCGAATGCCTGCACATTTATTTCGTGGCAGGCTTGCAGGGTGAAATGGACCTGGGTCACCTTCCTGAGAAGCGGAAGCCAGGGCGCCCAAAAGCAGACGCTGCCAAGAAGAAAGCGCGCGTGCGTCCGGGCACAGGTACCTAGAAGTGCCAGCGTGGCATCTGGACATAGAAAAGTTAGTGTTTTTGCCTGCGAGATCCGTACAATGTTTCAAAGTCAGCGCCCCCGAACCGCCGCTCGTTGCAGACATACACATGCATCAAGTAGATTAGCTTTATGCCAGCGTGGATTCGCCAACGATGAGAGACCACCACAAGAAGCACGACGATCAGGACTCCCACGAACAACCAGCACGACAGCCAGCAGACCAGCAAGAGCCCAGGAAACCGCCACAAGTACTGCCAGCACACCGCGAGCAGCACCAGTAAGACCCCAGAGACAAGCAGGCCTCGGGGGATTGGCAGCCCACCAGGATGCTTCCTCGCCTTGTCTGCTGGGTTTGAAGCCTTTCCAGGGCACAATGGCTAGAATGCTTCCTCCCTTGTCTGGTGGGATTCAAGGAGGCAGACACAACCCGTCAGCATAACAAAAGTCCCGTCAACATGCCAAAGTCAATTACCAGAGAGCACGCATCACGGACCTGTGTGGGCGGAGAAAAATTGAAAGTGAAATGTAAAATGACTCGTCAACGTGTCAAGACCGCCGCGGCCCGTCGACATGCAAAGACGGTCCGTCAACATGCCAAAACGCAGCCTAAGCATGGTATTCTCTCCTGGCATGCCGGTGCGGAGGCTGAGCATGTTGACGGGCCTCCGCCCTTCAAGGAACATCCTTTCCCGCCTTCTCGAGGTCTGTAAATCCCTTCAAGGAACATCCTTTCCCGCCTTCTCGAGGTCTGAATAACAATAATAGTAAATGGACGCGATGAGAAAATCCGCACCGCGTCACAGCGGGCACCGCATCCCGGAACCGTGGTGGCGCCATCCACGCCAAGCCAGGCCGAGCCACGTGATGTCGCCCCAACCCAAGCCATGCCTGACTGTGTGGAATCTTGGGAGGCTCAATCGATTTTGGCAAGACAGATGTACTCAAGTGTATTCAGGGTTCACCCCACTGACCGGTGGTCCGACAGTGCTTAGGCAGACTTACTGTTGGGAAACACACGTGCATAGCAGTCATCCTCACATAGAGGGATGCTGTTTGTTCTATCACATTCGTGCGTAACAGTCATCCTCACATAGAGGGATGCTGTTTGTTCTATCACATTCATTACGGAGCTTCAATGCTTAATCTCGATATCGTGAGAGGCCCACCATCGAATCCGAACCAGGTGCACAATGGTGATCAGCGCCTGCATCCCCTCCACTGAAGTGAGTTGCCTTTGCTAAGCAAAACGTGCCACTGGACCCTGCTTGTGAACCAGAAACTTAGCACTGCTCCAACCGTACCGGCTATGCCCTGCGAGCCGCGGGACCCATTGTTAAACATTCTGCCTGTAACAGTACCACAGCTAATGCAGTGTAATTAATGTAAAGGAACAGCCGAGTCACGATCGTGACGCACAGGCTCGAGACCCCGGACACACTCCAGCAGTGAGAAGGAAAAGTGTCCGCCTTTGTGTGAGTGTAGGAAACTTAGTGAAGCTCGTTCTTTAACATGGTAGCGGAGCTGCCTGGATCAGGAACCTTGGCAGCGATGATGCTACTCGGAGCGATAGTCGCAGCCATGCTCGTTGCCATGGCAGTTTGCCTCGTCTATGGATGGAATCAGATGCGCCACCAGGAAAAGGTGGTCAAGATCACCGAGACCGTGATGGACCTCCCCACGCGCAGGATCGCCGTGCGTGCAGGAACCAAGTATCACAGAAAAGGTTGTGGTCACCTACAGGAACGTGAAGTGCTACGGTCTGGCAGCGTGTGTTGTGCTGCTGGTTGGTTTCAGCCTGGGAAGCCTCCCGACTTTGTGCGGGATGATGATGAACCCAGGAACAAACGATGTGAATGTGACGCCGTGGCAGGCCCTTGGCTACAACAACAAGAGGAAGGTCAAGGAAGAACTTGCCCTTGGAGATGGTCGAACCTTCAAGGAAGTGAGCCGTGGGAGAAAGGAGAAGAGACACGAAGAGAACGACGAGAGTGAGCTGATGGCCGTGTGGACGAGCAGGTTAAGAAAGCCCAATACGCACTACGAGCGCTACGAGTTCTACCTCAGGAACCACAACGTGTGCACCGTGACCGCCGACGACACCGACCTGAACACGATCAGGAACAAGAACGCGTACACGATCAAGGACTACGTGGAGATAGGAAAAAGTGATGCTACCATACGCTTTGCTTTGCGGTGCTGAACGAGTTCTTCAACGTCTTTGGCGTGACCGGCGAGAACTACACGGAAGCGAACAGGAACGGCAACCGGAACACCGAGAACCAGGAGAGTGAGAGCCTTGAGTCAGGCTACGCCCCTAGGTACCGATTAAAACAAGAACTAGTGCAACAAGTAGCAGAACGAGGAGAAGTACTGAGACAGCTTGTACAGGAACATGTTCAGATTTTCGGAGAAGAGCTAGCAATCGTAGGAAAGAAGTTTCACGACGTCGCGCATGAGATAGTTCAGGAAGTCTTTTCCAACAGAGTTGTATTTCAAGGAATTCGCATAGCAGTGTTCTTAGGAACCCCAATAGGACTGATTACTTGGATCATCCTTGCGTACTATTCTAGTTTGTTTTTTTAAAGCAGTGAACAGAAGCGCAAAGCAAAGAAGGAAGACGAGAGGAGAAAGGAGAGCACAAGCAGTGAACAGGAAGCAGTGCAAGTCTTTACTTCTAGCAGATTCTAGCAGCACTAGTGTACAGCAACTTGGAGACAGCAAAAGGAATGGAGGATGCATTGAAGGCACTTGCAGAGATCAATGCACAAACGCTACAAGGAATACAGACACTAGCAGAGGAGATCAGGAACACAGCGGCAGCAGGAAGCCAAAGAGAAGCAGGAATGACACAAGCATTCCAGGAGACACTTGCAGCAGTGCAACAGCAACACACAGCAGCACAGGAAGCACTAACTGCTGCACACACTAATGCAGCAACAACATTTGAGGAGATTGGAGCAAGCCTGGAGAAAGCAGTGAAGGAAAGAAATCCTGGAGAAGTGGAGCTACACAAACTTATCAAAGCCCCTGAAGCGTTTAGTCCAGGAACATGGCAAGAAGAGAAGAGTGGCTGGACAGAGTTCAGGAACAGAATCCGCATCTGGCTTGGAGCAGTCGATGAGAAGATGGTCAGGATCATGGACCTCGTGGAGCGAGGCTTGAAGGAAGACAAGATGGTCAAGATGGCAGACACGTCTTCTGATGCTAAGGAAGCCAGTAGGAGACTGTACAGTGTTCTTTGTTCATACACGAAAGGACGCCCCTATCGTGTTGTAAAGCATGAAGCAGAGGAAAACGGTATGGAAGCTTACCGTATGTTGATGAAGGAATATCAACCAACGAATCGTGCAAGATCGTTGGAACTGTTTCACAACATCCTCAACTACAGGTTTGCACAGAGCAAAGGAATAGCAGAGAACATCCTCGAATACGAGGAACGTATTGAGCAGTACGAGAAGGCAACAGGAGAAAAGGTGCAAGAGAACCTTAAAGTCTCTACTCTTATCCAAGGAATGAAACCTAAAGTCAAAAGGCACTTGTTGCTTAACCTAGACGAGAAGACCAAGTACATCGCTCTTCGGCAGTACCTTGTGAACTACGAGTCCAAGAGAGATGGACTAATCCCCTAGCTCAGCAAGGAACACCGCACAGGACGACGACAGACTTGATTGACAAAGGTGAAGATCATGGTGGTCTTGCAGCTATGGATATCAACCAAGCATGGTACAAAGGTAAAGGAAAAGGTTACAAGGGTTAAGTGTACAAAGGCGAAGGTAAAGGTAAAGGCAAGAACAAAGGCAAGGACTTCGGAAAAGAATTCGGATTTAAAGGTAAAGGCAAAGGTAAAGGAAAAGGCTTTGGTAAAGGCAGAGGTCGAGGAAACTGGAAAGGTCGAGGTAGAGGCTTCAGAGGTTACAAAGGCAGAGGTGAAGGAAGAGGAAAAGGTTTTCGCGGGTTCAAAGGAAAAGGTAAAGGCAAGGCACAAGCAGCTACAGGAGTTTGCCACTATTGTCACAAGTATGGACACTTTGAAGCGCAGTGTAGACAGAAACAGCGTGACATGGGATACCAAGCTAGGAACGTTGACCTTGAGAACCAAAGCGAACAAGCGAGTACTACAGGAACCTCAACACAAGCCCCTTCCTCAGGAAGCCGAGTTACAAACCAAAGCCAAGGAAGCCAAGGAACACAAAAGCCAGTGATCCGAATGGTCTCCATGTACCACATGGGAGATCAGCCCACAAGCTTTCCGGAACAGTTTGACTTGAGTGAAGATTCAGAGGAAATTGAGATTGAGTATTTCGGAAGAGTCTTGCGGGTTGTAGGTGAAGAAGTTCAGGAAGAGAGAAGAGAGTTTGAAGAGTTCTGGATTGGTGATGAAGATGATGAAGTCCAGGAATGCGATGGTGTGAGTGATAACCTAGAAACCAGGAACGCGGATATTTCTACGAATGTCCCAACGGTTGTCATTGTACACCTTGGCATCCTCACATGCAGGAATGCAAGTATGGTTGTCATCATCCCAGTTGACAGGAACCCAGCTAGCGTAGAAGGAACAAACTTTGTTCGAGCAGCAAGACGTGAAGGACCAAGGGAGATCGAAGTCGTGTTGGATTCAGGAGCTGACATTTCGTTGGCACCGATGTGGATGAAGAAATTCGGAAGAAAGGTACCCAACTCGTCAAGGATCATCTTGCGTGACGCTCAAGCAACAAGGATCAGAGTTTCGGACCCAAGGGTCATTGAGGTTAATTTCGAGATGTTCAAGGAAACATAGTCAAGGTTGAGGAAGTGTTCTTGATGTCGTCAGTTGTTCATCCCTTGTTGGCGGTAGAAAAACTCTTGAAGAAAGGTTGGGAGTTCAGAGACGGAAAAGCTACAGGAACGTTTCTCACTGAAGGAACGAATAGGATTGCAGTGAGCTACAACAACAATTCTCTCACAACCAAGGCATTTGTTCGAGCAGTGAACTGGGAAGTTGAGGCCAAGCCTATTCCCATCCACTTGTGTGAGAACCTCAAGGAACTTGTTGAGGAACAGCGTGTAGGATGGACCAACTGGAGAGACCCGTACCAGGTACACTTCAGCCTAGGAACTTCGGAGCATGTTGACACGTATCTACTTTTCCCACCAGGAAGATTTGCATACAGAGCAGTGCTTATTGAGGACGATGGTCAATGGTACTTGTTGCATCGCAGTGTCATGTTTGAAGAACTTGAGGAACCTTTTGGCACGATGGTAGCAAGGAGTACCGAACGTTGACTCTGGTTTCCCTTAAGGAGTTTCCGCTGAACCTCATAGGATCGCCTAAGGAAGACAAAGATAGGCGCATGTTTGAAGAGTGCACTGAGGACACTTGGTCTATCAGTATGGATGGCAAGCACCTCATCAGGTATCACAATTCACTCAGGAAGACTTTGTTCAATCCTCGAGATACCAATGACGTCCCTGTTGACATCACGAACCTGAAACCAACGAGGATCACTCAAGGTGAGGAACCTATCAACAAGGACTTCTTTGAGAACGATAGGTCTTGGACTTTGGATGAGCCTCACAGAGACCCTGAACCTTTACACTCATTGAACCAGTGAACCCAAAGGCCAGGAAACCAAAACAGAAGGTACACCAACTAGACACGATCCCGGAACAAGAAGAAGTAGAGGAACCTGAAGAACCAGAGGCCAGGCACCAGCACATCGTCATGAACTTGCAGGTGAACTCCAATCAACAGAACAGCTTGCAGACCCTTAGAGAGCTTTGCAAGGAGCTCGGAGTACCCAAGTTTGGTTCTAAGCAAGAGATTCTCAGAAGGCTCAGTAGGACTATCATGGAAGCTGAGAGGCATATGGAACTTAGCACAGCCCAAAAGAAGTACCAGGAGTTTGTAGAAGCTGAACTGCTCAAGGAACAGAAGCAGCCCAAACCTGAAGAAGTTGCAGTGCACAACTTGACGCACTTGCCATACGCATCTTGGTGTCCTACTTGCGTAGCATGTAAAGGAAAAGAGTCGCCACACTTACGAGAAAACCCAGGGAAGGAAAGATCTTCGAGACCAACATTCTGTATGGATTTCTGTTTTACAGGAACTAGTCATGATGAAGCACCAGCGGCAGTGAGTCTTGTTTGTGTTGATTCGTGGAGTAGGAACATGGTTTGTATCCCTACAGCCTCCAAAGGAAAAGATCTTGTGGAGCACCTTTGTGAAGGTGTAACCTACTTGAGTACGGAACAATAAACTTGAAAGCCGATAGCGAAGGAACAATGATGAAGCTGAAGCGGATCATCCAGAAGCAGAGAGCAGCCCTAGGTTTAGGAACAGTCTTGCAGGACGCAGTTTCGGGCCAGAAGGAAACAAACGGCATGGTGGAGAGAGCAATCCAAACCATAAGACGCCAAGGAACAACATTGATTCGCCATCTAGAAGCTCGTACAGGAACATGCATAGCGCATACTCACCCCATCTTTAGTTGGGCCTTCAGGCACGCGGCGTGGACCTTGAATAGGTATCATCGCCACACAGGAACTGGTATGACGCCATATGAATGGCTGGATGGTCGCCCTTACGAAGGACAACTAGAAGAGTTCCGTGAATCCTTAATGGTTTTAGCCAACCGTGCAGGAACAAAGGCAAACAGGAAAGGAGACGTTATCTGGTTGCGAGGAGTGTTTCTAGGAAAGACAGACAACAACCTCTTTATCACTTGGCGCATGGATGGAATCAAAGCCAGTAGGAGCGCTAAGAGATGTACTGAGCACTTTGACGTCAAAGGAATTAGCAGTGTAGGAATACACACCTGGGAAGTCAAACACACTACCCTTACAACAAGGACCAACGCGAACCACTCATCTAGAAAGTAAAGCTAGGACGGAACAAGCTGAACACAAGCGAAAAGCTGAAGAAGAACTTGAGCAGGAATATCTTGAAGATGAAGCAGGAACAGACCCATCGTCATCCAGCAACTCACAAGCAATGGACGCAGCCTCAGAAACAGGTTCTCAGGAACTTATCCCTGCCAGTGCAATGGTAACAACGTTTTCTGTACACCTTAAACCCCGTTTTCTGCTTGTTGACAGAGCTTGTGAAAGCTTTGACAAACCGGACGCAATAGGCTCAGAGTGACGAAAAGTGTGACCTCGCTTTTGGGGTTTGGTTTTNAACCGGACGCAATAGGCTCAGAGTGACGAAAAGTGTGACCTCGCTTTTGGGGTTTGGTTTTTATGGTAGCGGAGCAGTGAAGGTCCACCCTTTGAGGTACCGGAGCTCCAAGAGGGGACAGGACCCATATCCCCAGTGTGTGTGAGAGTTTGTGTAGGAGGTGTGTAGTGTAGTGCCCAAGTGTGTGATCCCTAGCTTGACCCAGCCATTGACGTGAAACGTTGCTGTGGTGCTCGTGTGATCTCCGGCCCCTACTACCTCCCTCGTTGGCGCTAGTGAGAGCGCCTGGTGATCACCCTCGTGATTGCGTCCGGTGAGATCGAGTAAGTAGCAGAGGAACTGGTCTCAACTGAGCCTTGAGCGGCTGCGGAAGAAATGGCCAGTCCAGCAAGTGCAGCGAGTGGGCTAGACCCGTCAGATGTGTTGTCACAGCTCGCTGTGGCAGTTCAGTCGTTGGCGAATGCATCTCAGGCTACAGCAAGTGCAGCAGCAGCAAGCAGCGCACAGCCTACCTGGAAGGAATCCAAGTTCGTAAGAGCCCTGACACTTTCAGTGCAAAGAGTCTGGAAGATGAATTGGCATTGTGGCCAGATTGGAGCTTCCAGTTCAAAGCATTCATGTGCGTGCAAGATGGAGAGTACAAGACTGATTTTCAGAAGTGTGAGGAGGCAACCGGTTTCCTTGACATCAGTAGCTACAGTTCGGGTACCAAGAGTAGATCTGAGCGGTTGTATGCCATCTTGGCGACCTACCTTCGAGGTCGTGCACTAAAGATCCTGAAGTCTGAAAACACCGGCTGCGGATTCCGAGTATGGAGACGTTTGAGTGATGAGTTACAGCCTGCCACTCGAACTCGAGCGCTGGCGTTGGCGCAAGCTCTAACCAGGTATCCACCATACAAGGAGGGATCTTCCCTCTTAGAGTACATGTTGACCTTCGAGCGCCTGGTAGGAGAGTACGAACGAGTGAGCCCTCAGAAATACCCCGATGATTTGAAAATTTCGACGCTTTTGTCGGGTTTGCCAACAGATGTTCGTCGTTATCTACAACTTCAAATCACTGATGCCACCAAGTACGAGCAGTTGAGAGACATCATGTTGACCTTCGAGAGATCATCTTCGAGTTGGTGCTCTGAACAAGTCTTGAAGGCCATTGGCGCAGACTCCAGTGGTCCCATGGATGTAGATCGCGTCAAGGGCAAGGGCAAGAAGGGCACCAAGGGAAAATCCGAAGGAAAGGGCAAAACAAAGGGATTCGAGAAAGGCAAGAACAAGGGAGATCACTCCTTCAAGGGCAAGTCGGATGGAAAAGGAAAGGGAAAAGGCTCTGGAAAGGGCAAGGGCAAGAGTGAGAGTGGAAAGGGAGCGAAAGGCCAGAAGACCTGTTGGATCTGTCATAAGCCAGGACATGTAGCTGCAGATTGTTGGAGAGGACAGCGTGCAAATCAGGTTCAGGAAGACGAGACCTCTTCGACGGTAACAAGATCCACTACAGCCCCGAGTACCTCCACGACCACAACAGCCCCTTCATCCTCAGCAAAATCTCAGGTTCGGCGAGTTTTCGTCTACGACCTCACGGACATCAGCGAGGAGACTGGAGATGCGATGGAGGCTTGGCCCTCTGATCAGGTCCGTCGGCTTGAAGAAGTGGAGTGCGAGGGTGAAGAGTTTGAGCTTCCTTCGTCAAGTTGTTTGTGGTTTCAGCTAGATCAAGATGATGAAGAGGAGTATTGCCGTGCAGTTCGTGGTAACAGTGCGTATCCCCAGCACGAGAATCAGCCCGTAGAAGTGATCCTTGATTCCGGAGCCGATTGCACCGTTCTGCCTGCTGAGATCTATGGGAGTGTAGGTTCTCCAAGCTTGCGAGGGAACATGAGCGTCCTCTTGGATGCACAAGGGAACCGCATTGCTGGGGGTGAAGAGCGAGTTCAAGTGTGCTTCCAGATTCGCGATGAAGATGGGACAATCATTGAGTTCAAAGACAATGTAGTTCTAGCTCATGTCCAACAGCCTTTGTTTTGTCTCGGAAAGCTGATGAAGCGTCAGTGGAAGCCGGAGTGTGATGAGTTTGGTAGGTGGACTATGCGTCGAGGTGAAGCTTGCTTCCGTTTGGCTACGTACATGACCATCTCGCGCGTGACCGATGAGAGCCCTGAAGATCCACCGCCACCGGCAAGCCCCAGTCCTCCAGACGCGATGCGAGTGCAGATGATCATTGAAATTCCTGATGAATTGGAGTGTCATTCACATGAACCTGGATGGAGCATGGATGCTTTTGGTCGTTTAGTCCACCTCGGACTGAACATGGACAGAACCTGCAATGCTTCGTTGAGGTTTAGTCCGAGAGATTGGCCTCACCGCAGCACTTTGCTGTGGCGTGAAGGAAAGAAGTATGAGATTTTTGAGTGTGGAGAGTTGTGGAGCGGAGAGATACAGATGGAGTTTGAAGAAGGGTTGCAGAAAGTCATCACGGTTTTGTCCAAAAGTGCCTTGCGTCCAGAAGATCTAGGAACTCCTGTGTCGGGTAGTCTTCCTCCCCAAGTTGAGCTTCGAGCTGAAGGTGGTGTCGGTGAACTTCAAGTTGCAGGTGGTGGCGGCGATGCAGTCGGTGGCGAGTCGATGGATGTGGATCAAGGTGATGGTGATGTTCAACTTCGTCCTGAAGGTCCTCTGCTTGGTCCCCGTGCCGTAGAAGTAGAAGGTCCAGAACAGGAAGCCATCGTTGTCAATGATGTTCGCCTAACCGAGACTAGCACGCTTCGAGAACTACGAGCTGGATGCCGCTGGATGGGCATCTCGAAGAACGGGAGCAAGGCCACAGTGTGGAGTCGTTTGAAACGCGAGGTTGCATTAGCAAAGCTGAAGGTGAGTGTGGAAGCATCTGAAGCCGTGAAAGCCGAGTATGCCAGAGAGCCACTTGTTCCATCTCTTGCTGAGCGACCGAGTGAAGATCTAGTGCTTCTTCATGAAACAACACATATTCCGAAGGCCGCATGGTGTGAAGCATGTTTAGCATCGAGAAGCCGTGAGGACAATTATGATGATGCTATGCCCACTCGTGAATTTCCTGTGCTGTCGATCGACTACATGTTCACTGCCACAGAGGGGGGAGAACAGCCTTTGGCAACACATTTAGTCGTTGTGGATTCTCAGTCCAAGTACACACAAGCCATAGCCATTGACGGCAAGGGTGGAAGAAGCCTGAAACACTGCGTAGAGGAGATCACGAGGATGGCCAGTGTACTAGGGTACACTCGTGTTGGACTCAGGTTTGACACGGAGCCCGCGATGAAGCAGTTGGCGAGCTATATGGTAGCCACCCGTCTCAAAATGGGTTTGGCCACTGAAGAGGAGCCAGTTGCCCCTGATCCTGGGAGTCACGGTGCTTCTCGCGCTGAGCGGTACATTGGCACGGTGAGATCGCTAGGTAATTGTCTTCTTCAGACAGTCCAACAGCACACAGGGCACAAGACCGAGAGCAAAGATCCATTGTTCGCATGGGCATACACGCACGCTGCGTTTCTTCACACGCGCTTCAAAGTGCAGAAGGACGGTTGCAGTGCATTTGAGCTTGTACATGGACGCAAATACAAGTCGAAGCTGATGCCGTTCGGATCGTTTGTGTACGCGCAGTTCCTCCCGAAATCCAAGAGCAAGGGTGAGAGTTGGAAACCATGTGTGTGGCTTGGTCGTTCGACTTTGGGTGATTTGAACTTGGCTGGTGATGCTCAAGGAATCCATCAAGCCCGAAGTGTTCGACTTTCTCCCAAAAGGTTCGATGTAGAGGCCCTCAAGACCATGAAGGGGGTGCCGTGGGACCACACATTAGAAGCTTTCCCTCTGAGACGCCGTCGTGTTCCAGTAGAAGTTCGACTTCCAACCATTGCCGAAGGACCTGCTGGGACTGGACCTGGCCCGGATGAAGCTGGATCTGATCCACCTTCGACGCCGCCTGGAGCTGGCGCTGACCTTGCTAGCTTGGATGCAGACATGCGCCTTCCAGATCAGAGTGGAAGTTCGAGTAGGAGTTAAGGCAAGGGTTCAGAAAGCATGTCTACAGATCATTCGTCGGAGTTGCGTGCAGATGTGGCCCCGGGAAGTGTGAATAGAACAGAGTTTGATGAAGAGATCGCGATCCCAGGAGGTGTGAGCAGAGTAGGGTTGGAAGAAGAGATGCCAACTGGGCATGCTGAAGATGAGAATGTGCTTGAGAGCGGCAATGTCACTTTGGAGTCCAGCCTTGAAGTAGATTGGAGAGTGGAAGAAAGCGAATTTGAGAATGAGCCCGAATCGGATCAAGACTTCAGCAAGGAATGGAGTGGTCGGCGGTACGAAGACGGGCCGCCTCAGCTTTCAGATGAGAAGCTTCAGTTGCTCGATGCCGCAATGGACAAAGTAGAGTTGAATCGTCTTTTAAAGATGGGTGTCCTGAAGGAGTTGTTTGATGACGCTGCCATGAGTGGCATGATGAACCTTCAGAGCAAGTTCGTTCGGGATTGGAGATTTCGTTCAAATGAGGCGGGAACGAAGTGGTCATGGGTGCGGAGATCGCGCCTCGTGGCTAAAGAATTNAAGTTCGTTCGGGATTGGAGATTTCGTTCAAATGAGGCGGGAACGAAGTGGTCATGGGTGCGGAGATCGCGCCTCGTGGCTAAAGAATTCCGCTTCATTGACCCAACCATGGAACACTTATATGCTCCAGCATCTCTAGCATGCTTGCAGAAGCTGTTTGCAAGCCTTGCGTGTTCATGCCCCAATCTTCGCCTCTACACGGGCGATATTAAAGACGCATACCTCACAGTTCCCCAGCGCAGACCCACATTCATCCGGCTTGGTGATTCGAACTTTGAGTTGCTCTTCAACTTGCCTGGCCAAAGGGCTGGCGCTCGCGACTTCTACGACAAGTTGGCTGGAGTGATGATTGANCAGCGCAGACCCACATTCATCCGGCTTGGTGATTCGAACTTTGAGTTGCTCTTCAACTTGCCTGGCCAAAGGGCTGGCGCTCGCGACTTCTACGACAAGTTGGCTGGAGTGATGATTGAGGACGGCATGGAGAGTTTCAAGGCAGCACCAGCTCTGTTCATCCAGCCTCAGTTGATTGGAGTGTCGTCGCATGTAGATGACTTGGAGATCCTTAGCACAGATGAGCGCATAGAGCAGTTGAAGTTCAAGTTGAAAGCAGCCGGGTTGAACTTTTCCATTGAGGGTCCGTGCACTGCTGAAGGGGGAGAGTGTCATTTTCTGAAGCGGAAGTTCAGCGGCACCGGTGAAGGAATTCTTGTGAGCCAGTCAGGAAAGCACATAGAGAAGCTTGTTGAGCTTGTTGGAGTCCAACGTGCAGCGGGCAAGTCGACACCTTGCCCTTTGAATCCGAATGATGTGAAGAATGAGACNATAGAGAAGCTTGTTGAGCTTGTTGGAGTCCAACGTGCAGCGGGCAAGTCGACACCTTGCCCTTTGAATCCGAATGATGTGAAGAATGAGACGCCGCTGGACGAAGAGCGGCACGGCATTTATCGGACTGCCATCGGTGTGCTCTTATATTTAGGTCAGGATCGTCCAGAGTGTCTTTATGCGATCAAGGTTTTGAGTGGCAAGTGCACATGTCCAACAGAACATGAGTGGAGCTTGCTGCGTCATTTGGTGAAGTACCTGAAGACCTATCCCAATCAAGGCATTCTCCTGACCCCGTGCTCTCCAGGAAGAACTGTGCAACAGAGATGTTTGGGATTGGATGCCACGTCG
>BGNK01007642.1:1401-14998 GCA_003297005.1 Symbiodinium sp. clade A Y106
GCTTCCGAGGCCCACAGGGTACTTTTCCAGCAGGCCAATCAGAACGCCGGAGGCACACCCCTCGCTTTGCTTTGCAAAACTGAGGCATCGAGGACTCATCAATGTTGATGAAGATGGGTAGCTTGGGGCGTAGCCATTCGTGAAATTGCACGTTTTGATGAAATTGACAGTTGCGCACTCTGCCAAAAACGTTTCCACACGTGAGCGCAGCAGCTTCTGCGCACGGGTTCTGGATACTCGAACGCCACAATGGTGGCCTCAGGCGTTTCAAGAAACCAGTTCTCCAGCACTTCGCCAAGTTCCGTGTCTGTGGACGGCAGCCACGATGTCGGGGCACGTTGCTTAANAGTTCTCCAGCACTTCGCCAAGTTCCGTGTCTGTGGACGGCAGCCACGATGTCGGGGCACGTTGCTTAACAAAAGTAATCGCCAAAGGCAGGTTGTAATTGCTCTGAGTGTAACATCCCGCGGCTACCAGACGCTCTGTTCTTGTCAAGCCCAAGCGCGCTTGCACACAGCGGGCACGCCGCTGCTGCTCTTGCAAGCGCCGGATTTCACGACGGACACAGGCCAACGCATCCATGATTNCGGCTACCAGACGCTCTGTTCTTGTCAAGCCCAAGCGCGCTTGCACACAGCGGGCACGCCGCTGCTGCTCTTGCAAGCGCCGGATTTCACGACGGACACAGGCCAACGCATCCATGATTCAGGGCAGCTGCCACTGGCAGCAACATCTCCCTCACTTCGCGAGGAAACTTGGACTGCCAAACTTGCTCCGGTCGTACATTTGTGTGAAAACACAACTAACAGCATGAGAGGCACACAAGTAAGAGCAGCAACAGTTTGTGTGAAAAACAGCCAACAGCATGAAGCAACGGAGCCACCTCGCGGAAAGATCCGGATGAACCGGAAGATTCACCTAGACGAATTTCCTATGCTCCGCTGCATGCTATCTTCTACTTATTTGGGCACGCCGGCCTTACCCACTGCAATGTCCTTCAGCAAAGTTGTAAACGTAGACCCCCACATCTCACACAAAACACGCATGTCGCTGTCGTCCTTCAGCCAAACCTCACCTTTTGCCTCAAACAAGAGAAGTTAGGATGGATGTCTTCTACGTGACAGGTCGAACATCTCGCTACTCAGATGATGAAGCGATTTTGCCAAGAGACGCTGCCATCTTTCAAACCTTTAAGCGTCACGTCGATCACCTTGCCAATCACATCTGCCTTCTGGCCACGACGCATGCCTTCCAGCAAAGCGATCTTCGAGTTGCAGGCAAAGCCATCACGCAACGCTTCTTGTAGATCTTTGTAAGCAGGATGCACACGTGCCAAGCCCGACACGGTCGCTCCAGACTTGGCCGACAGATCTAGATACCGACCGCCGCTGTGGTAGGCAAATTTTTTGATGCATAGCTTGCTAAACATCACCAACTTGCCACGGCTCATCCTATCAGCCAGCGTCTGCAGGGCTGGTTGCGAGCCTATGGCCTCGAACCACATGCCTCCACGCTCGCGATCAATCGCGAAACCAACCAATTTGAAAAAGGTCTTCACCTTCTTCAGACGGCAATCCACGATAATAGCCGGCACCTGGAAGGCACTGCTCCGCGCATCCACCACGCCCGAAAACGCCGCCTCTTGCTGTTTGGAGCTCATGTCCACTCTTCTGCCAGAGGACGCGGGGTCGCAGCCTCCTGCGCTCTCTCGCAGTGACGCGGGGTCGCAGCCTCCTGCGCTCTCTCCCACTGCGGCGGACAGCCAATGCACGATGCTTTGCATAGAGCTTGAGACTCAAACGTACATACACGGCCAGGAGCAGCAAACATGCGACACTTCTGGCGGACGCAGACATGCAAGCATCCTGCGGCACACCAACCTCCACACCTCGAGCAATGGCTTCAGGCAGTGTTTAATCTCGGCGGCCGCGGCCTTCATGGCAAGGAATGCCAAGAATGGCTGCTGCCAGTTGGCCACGAACATAGACCTCAATCAGTCTTTCAGCCATTCTCCCCGACCAGAAAGCAGCAGAAAGGCTTAAGCGAGCAAGGGCTGCTGTAAAGCAAGTCAGAGCGGCCTACAAGAATCACTACGGTCACAGGCACGCACGGTATACATTCATTTTTAATTTTTTATTCCCATTGAAGGCATTGCGAGTGGTTTTGGCGTGTTACGGAATTCGTAGTCCATGAAGAGTTCACCGGGAGCAAACTCAGGGTCCATAATTTCTTGGAACCGGTGACGCATCGGAAATCTCACCTTCCAGCCACCTTCCACCGTTGCCAGGCCTGGGCAGTCAGACAAAGTGCCCAGACCAGACCGAAACCTGAATTGGAAATTCCCAAATCCGAAATCTGAAATCTGAGACCCTAAAGGACAGGTTTAAGCTTTAGGGCTTAGGGTTAAGATGAATTTTTTTTAATCGTCGCACGATTATTCCGACTATTTCTGTGGCGATTATGTTGCTATTATTAATAATGTCTACTATTGTGACTATCATGACTATAACTAGTATGACCATGATTAATTTTCTGTTATTAGTATTAGTAGGGCTGTGGCTAGGCCTAAACCGGGCTTTCGGTTTAATGCGCGGACAAAACTCGCTCTTATAGCCTAAGCCCTAAACCCTGTTACCTTACTTAGCTTGGCTTGCGAGCTTGGACTCTTACACTCGCACAAGGCAGGCAAGGGGTTTAGGGTTTAAGGGTGAGTCTACAATTTCTAATGGGTGATGACCATTTCATACTTGAGATCAAGGGTGCTTCATGGCTTAAACTTCTTAGCGCTTGAATTAGAGCCTCACAGGTCTCCAGCCCGGCAGGAGTCGAGACGGGAAGCAGCAGAAGAAGCAGGGCCGGCAGCAGCAGCCTAGGGAAACCAGAAATGGAGCAAGATGATCATTATTAATTTGTTGGCGTTCCGTGTTTGCCTGCTCTGATTCAATGGTCATGGTGTGATGGGTTCGGGATCTTAAGGACCCAAACGTAAAACCCTGTCTTGGTGTGCGGCCATGCCGAGCGCCGACCTGGGCCGGTTTCAATGATGGAAGTGGTCCGAAGAAACCCATGCTGAATCTGTTGATACAGGTGCCTCCTTTCGATGGTTGTTAACACTGAGGCCCCTATAAAAACAGATCAACATGGGTGTTGAAACCAACCCTGTAAAGGCAGGACTATTGGGGAGCACAATGAGCAGAGCAGCACAGCAGGGCAGCAGAGAAAGAAAGAGCAAGAACAAGGCTCGGCAATTTCGAAGTCGAAGTGGCACGGTCGCCGCTGCCAGTGTCTGGGAGGAGATGAAGCTTTTCACGACGGACAAGCGTCGACTGGGACTGGAACTGCATGGCAAATTGCCGCTCCCAGACGCAACCTATGATACGACGGCCATGCTGGGAGTCCAGAAGCCAGAGACTCGGACTCACAAGGCTCGAAGCCCGTCCGCTGTCCGCTGTTTCCTGTCTCAGGCGGCGCGTGTCTTCTGTGTCTTGCGCCTGGAGGCTGACGAAGACAGTCAGCTTCGCCTGCAGCATTTCAGGATTCTGCAAGCGTCTGAAGTCCTCCGTAGCGATCAGAGAACCAGGTCCTGAATGCAAGGCTCTTGGTCCTGTCGAGTCTCTATGTCGGATTCATCACGCGGGAAGTAAGCGCCTGTCAAGTATACGTCTCCCGATGCGGCAGCGATGGTCTTTCGAAGGCTTCGAGGAGATGCAAATGCAAGTACAACCCTCCAGGAGACAGAACTCTTAAACTGAAGGTCCTTCATATGGGTCCGAATTAGAGGCCTCAATTAAATAATGTCGGGTTCCTGGATTCATGCGCAGCCTTTGCTTCTGTGAATGTCACGTGAGGAGATTCTCTTGCAGGGCCCAGTACATTCACTTATAATAAGAATCGACAGACCCATAGAACAGTAATACTAAGAAGAAATCCAACCGACGGTTTGTATCCCTTGACAGTCTCCTTCTTGCCGTCTGCACCCAGGACGAAGCGACTATGGGGCTAAGGGGAAGCTAAAGGCAACCCCATCCAATCCGCACCCCCTGCCCGTCTCAAGTAACGATCAAATCAAAAGACCACCAATCCTGTTTCCGAGTGTCTGACAGATCGCACGGAATCTGTGTAGCTGGCACAGGCAGAAGATGGCCTCACAGATCATGGGGTGCTTATTATGAAGACCCTTGAACCATGAGTCATGTGACAGGTAAACCACATATGAACCCAAACTGCCAAAAGTAAAAGGCGGCAGCCCTGAACTGCCAAAAGTAAAAAGCAACAGCCCCAAACCGAAGCATGTGTCTGCGACCCTGGCCTGGACAGAGGGTCAAGGATTCACCCAAGACGTAGGCCTTCACGCAACGCAGCAGGTAGCTCTGCATCTGTGTAGTAGCACCTGGGAGCGTCCTTGCTTTCCAGGAACATGACCTGGAAGTGCTGATCTTGAATGTAGTGCAGCATGATCCAAATGTCTGGTGCTGTGACAGTCCGTGGATAGCGGTACAAGACATTTCCGTCCAGACCATAAGCTCGTTGACCAAACAGACAAAAGCCTATGTTCAATCTCTCCTCCAGAACCTCGACATCCAGATGTTCGCCCCAATGCATATCACCCATACATTCCAAATGCCGAGCAATCGACACACGCAAATTTGACAGAGCCAGCACACCATCTGGAACGTACTCCGCCGTAATGTCCGTCTCGTCCAGCCTCTTGTACTGCACATCCAGACCAGAAACGATTGTTGTCACAACCATCAGATCGTTGCACTCTAGCAGAAAACCAAACGGCGACGCTTGCAAGTAGGCTGCGGCGCTCCACCTGTCATGCCATCTTCCGGAAGTCTCGCGCTGAACACAATTCACCAAAAATTGCAGCAATTTCTTGGCAGGCCAATTACGCACTTCTTCTGCGACGACGCTTCGAAGCCTGGCAGCAAAGTCCCTACGAGAGACAACATCCAAGCCCACCCGGCCCGATGTTCTGTCACTCAAGCGAGTGCCAAAGATCTCTCTGTCGCGCACAGCGATTTGCAGCACGGACGCTGTTGCCAGAAAGAAACAATCACCGCCGCCACCTCGCGCGCAGCAACTCCATACAGAGCGAAGTCAATCATACATTGCTACGATGCATAATACTTGCGGCACTCAACACGCGCTCTAAACATGTACACACACGCCCGACCCTTCCCTTCCCGGCCCCTGCCTGCGTCGGCGACAATTGGACGACATCGAAGCTGTCGACGACAGTATGTTACGGTCGTCACATCCAACGAACTGCTGCACGCCTTGAAATCCAAACGCGCCAAGAAATCTGTATCGCTGAACAATTCATCATCGCGACCACGCTTCTTGCGGGCATGCGCGAGAGACGCGGACGCGGAGTCGAGGCCTCCAACGCTTGCGGATTTTGCAGGGACGGATCCGCGCGCGAGGTCGATGCCTTCAGCGCACGAGGACGCTCCCTCTGCATTTTCCGGCAGGGACTGCCGCAGCGCCTCTGCGCACGCATCCCGCTCGTATACGAACTCACCTTTCTCCGTTCGCATCTTGGGTCGTGGAAGAACATCTGATCGAGGAAAGTCACGCAGCAGCTTGCGACATTGTTCCATGGACACCCGCGAAGAGAGAGCGCATGCCTGCAAGCATTTACTGACAAGTCATTAAAATTCAGACAAGATGTTCCCATCTCCTTGCGTACATGTCCGTACACATGCATGTCGCACAAAACACCATCCTATCTGATGTTTCCCACGATGCCACACGCGACCGGCCTCCAGCTGACGCAAAAATTGCGAAATGTACAAAGGCGGGCCATTTTCGAAAACGGCGAAATCAACGTCCCCGTCAGCCGTGGTGGGCAAGTTTCGAAACAGGCTCCATTGCATAGATCGAGCCTTTCCCAAGATCATGTAGACATGCTGCGTGTATTCCTCATCAGTGAAATAGTCCGGTTTGGTGAAGTCAATGCAATGACCCAGAGGAGTGCCATCCGCCTCACGAACTGTCTTCCCCTGCGCATTGTTGTAAGAGCCTGCTTTGCTGGGCGCCAAGCCAAATTACACCCGCGTCACGGTCACACTAAACTGACCTCCCCGCCGCACGGTCATGCTGAAGTCATCGCTGACTGGCTCCAAATGCCAAACACCGCGAAGACCCTGGCCAGTGTAATCCTTACCAGGAGACGCTGCTGGTTTAGGACTTAGAGTTAAGGGTTGAATGTTTAGGGTTCAGGGGGAAACCCCACGCGCCTCCTCTGACTCTTCAATGCGAAGAGTGATGGACTGCGGGAGGTAGTCCAACACCACCCAGCCCGTCTCCCGGGCCGGATGGTTCGGAGGCGGCTGCGATAAGCCCGCCGGGCAACCTGGTACGCCGAAGCGCTCCTGCGGATGAAAGTTGATTCGCAGAACCTCGCAGGGACACTCCTGCACCAACTCAGGCGCCATAACTTTTTTGGTCATCTTGCATCGCAGGCCCACGTGCAAAGGCAGGAAAGACATCAGGTTGGCAGTTTGTTTGGACATGTTGCATAGCTTCAGTGCATCGCGAAGGATGTCCTCGTCCCGAGCAAACTCGTGCTGATGCACCAAGTCCACCGCCTGTGCGTAGTACAAAAGCTGGCCTCTGGGATACAAGAAATCTTGTTCGGCCACCATCTCCAACGCGGCGCCGTAGCGACGACACCACTTGCGCCCTGCAGCCGGCGGAAAGGATCGAGCCACACGCACCGCTTTGCGTTCTCTCGTATTCACCCACGCGCTCACACCGCGGCAAGCACGGGCGGACTCCCACGCGGAGATCTGCTGGAGCCTGGACACTTGATCCCAGTTAACAGCAGAAAACATGCCATTGGCAAAGAAACCAACTGGACCGACTGGCCGACCTTGTTCATCTCGCATGATGTAATCGCTGTCCAAACGGCGATCCTGTACCTCCGGACGATAGACGCGTCTTCCGTATCTCTTGCTTCAAGTCGTCCGGAAGCGCATTGTAACCGTCAGTGCGCATGTGCTCCAACAGCCGAGCCAGAGGATCGCCTGCCTTGAAGCGGTGCGTGCCTCTGAACAGTACCGTCTGGGACATGAACTTCTTGAAGACATCATAGCCGGCCTTGTCCATGCGCTGTTTCTGCAATCGCAGAACGGCATCCATGTTGTCATACTGCTGGCTGCGACTGATGACAACGCCAAAAGCCTGCAGCATGCAAGATACACTTTATCGGCACCTAAACGCGTGCTCTAGGACGCGATGTCGATGCACGTCTTTTTGGTGTCCGTACCTGGACACGAAACAGGCGGACACACAAACCCACTGGAACACGCGAGGTCGCAGCCTTCCACGTCTTCATGGTTACCCCTGCGCACCCCATTATTGTGGAAAAGGTGTGACACCCACTCTGCAGTGGGATGTGTGCGAGCTCATGTGTTCACGCATCAACATAAAGGCGAAGTTCGGCACCTGCAGCACGAAAACCTAAAACCATGCCTCCATGAGCGAATGATTCAGAACAGGGTTGAGCTGCAGAAAGTCGCCGGACATGATCTGGCATAAGATATCACCAAGTGCATGCTCCTGGAAGTCGGTCACATCCTTTAGTCCGGCAACTTCCTGTCGACCCCAGCCAGCGCACGCATTCAGAACGGCAAGCAAAGGAGGAGGAGCCAGCGACATCTCATCGATGAAGAGGAGAGCCAGCCGCGCCCATCGCCGAACCAACGCCGCCATACGCTGCTTGCTGGGCGTTTTGATGGCCAGCGCCTGATTCCTGGTAAGCCCTGCCAGATAATGGAAAGTGCATCCGCGAATCAGACGAGCTGCCGAGTTCTGCGCAGCCACGCCCCTGGCACACGACGGCAGATATTGTTCGTAGACCGGACCACTTCGGTCAGCATGTACGTCTTTCCGCTACCTCCGGGCCCATGGAAAAACATCCGACCGACCATGTCCTCGGTTTAACGCTACAGTATATGGAATATCAAAACAGTGAGTACGCAAAAGAACACGCAAAGGTTCGCAGGTTCCGAAGTCACGCTTCCATGCTCTCCTCCACCGATCAAGCACTCTCCCCACATGAGCGCAAATGCGAAGCCACACACACACACACACCCACACACAGCTTGGATGGCAACGGTGCCAGAGCACATGACGTCGTACAGCAAAGTTACGCAGACACGCCCCTACCGGGGCGAAAAACGTACATGCACTGGCAAAACACTTGACCCAGAAACTTCTCTCGCGAGCTGTACGGTACAATAAGCCCAAGGATCACATAGACCAGACAAGAAAAAGAAGGGAGGCCCTTTCTCAGCCGAACTGTGTCAAAACTGCGAATCGGCTGCCAGCGCTGGCACCAACTTCTATATACACTGTGTAAGCTATACAGGGCTGCGGATGCGCACCAAGCGCATTTCGGGAATGAGATCAGCATGCAGCGTAAATCGATCATGCCCGGCGCCATGTACCATGTAACATACCAGATCACGCCTCTGCGACTCCAATTGCATTCTTCGATAGTCCACCATGTTATGTCGACGCATCACTCTACAGACAGAAAAATGCCACGATCGACTGACGCTTGCAAGTACTGTAAGACAAGGAATCGCAGGAGACATATAATCCAATTGCACGATGACTTGTCCAGGTCGTACACGAGGTTGATAAGCAATGTAATCAAAAATGTCAGCTCGGACTGTAATAGCTCGACAGTGTATCCGGAGTCTGTCACTGATGTCTCTGCCCAGCTGATCAATTTGTACCTGTCCTCCTGGAGTTAGTCGAACAGCGGAATGAGTAGTCCCATCGAACTGCTGAGGCTCAAGACATTCCAAATCAAACTCATTGTAAAAGAAGAAAGAATGTCGTCTAAACGCAGCGAAACGGAAAACAAGGTCATGGATTGCATCGGATGAGCTCATGGCAGCACGTCGGCGAGGCTCTATCGCAAGAACAAACTCTGGAACCAACCTACAGCATCCTACAGCACTGCAAGCATGACTGCAAAGGTGCAATGCATTGATGCCTGCCGCTTCTCTTGCAAACTGACGTACAGAATTTCTTCTTGGCGCTGGAAATCACACACGCAGAACGTCGCTATCGGTAAAAGACTGGGATCGGTTAGCAATTCACACACACACACACACGCAGTGGCCATTGATATGTATGCCACACACAAACACAGAACATTGCATAGTAATCCAAGGCACGGACTTGACCAAAGGGAGCAACGCTCCCAACTGGTCGGCGCGACCGAAGGCCCACCGAAGCCCTGCTTCACCCGCTGCCAACCACAAACTCTGCAGCGGCGCCACAGCCAGAATCACAGCATCGTACTGGTCCGCTGGAATTGCATAGCCACCACCAACTTGAGGAGCCGGGAGACGTTGCTGAAGTCGCTCCATGGCATACGCTGCCGGCGACTTGATCTCCACCCAACGTTCGATGGCCTCGCCGGCCACTTGTTTCGAAGGCTGACCCACATCGGAATCGTCTTCCGAATCCTCGGATCGCATGTCCAAATTCTCTTCCTGCGCCTTCCGACGCGCTTGTACTTCTTGTTGCGCAGCAAGAGCAGCTGCGTTGGATCGATGCACGTCGCCGATCTTGTCAGGCATTCCATAGCACCGCCTCGTTTTGCGAATAGCTTCGTACTTGCACGCAAACTGTTCGATGAAAGCTGCAGAACGCTTGGCCGACGCGGACTTGCGACCTGGTCCTCGCCCAAAACAACACCAAATCGACCCTGTGTCACAACATATTGCCTCCGGGGTCGATGCCTCCCGTCTGTGTGCTCCCTGGACGATCAGTCGTGCCGCCCCTCGCCCAGCCGACGGGGTCGATGCCTCCTGTCTGCGCGCCTTAATGTTTATATCAAACTGCGTGCCCTAATATTTTTATATCAAACGCAAAAACAAATGATCAGCAAGCATGTCCCGACGGCAGATCCAGACGATGCACAGATGAAACCACGTCGTTCTGCTTCAGCTTCAAGACCGGCTTGTAGCGCAGCTCTGGACGAAGAACAGATTGCGACTGAGCATCTTCCACGGCCGCGTCTGCTACCTCATCGCGATACTCCTCTTCGACCACGTCGCCCGGAAGTCCGACGTCCGCCTTCTCGTCTGTCGCAGCGTTCGGATGAAGTAGACCCGGTCGCGGACGACTGCGGGCCTCGCACATCATGTCCAGATTAGCGCTGACATTCCGGCAAATGAAGCCATTGTATTCCGCAGCAGACAGTTGCTCAGGATGCCAGCCACAAGAGAAAACAGGCGCGTCTCGTCCACATAGCTCACGGCAAGCTATCAATTGACTTGGACTGGAAGCCAGAATGATCGGTTCCGCATTGTCGTTCACCACAAAGCCGACATAGTCCAGGATACACTCTACCACGCGCGGGCTGAACTTTGGCATGCATCTCAGAGATCCACGCAAGTTCTGTTTCTGCCGCAGCCGCACGGTACGCTTGGAAACACATCGAAAAAGGAATTCAGACGCGCGCAGCAGTTTCAAGAGCCACTCGCACATTGGAAGCTCGGATTCATGCTCAGGTAGATGAAACGCCCGCACGGAATCCAAATTAACCACCTCGTGGAGTCACACCAGCAACGACACTACACACGCGTTTCTCCGGTACGGCTTCTGTGTAAACTTCCAAATCCCAAACCACAATCCCTGAAACATTAAACGACGAACCCCTATAAATCTAAGCCCCGACGTACACAAGCAAGAGGACAAGATACCGTCGTGCATCGGCGCGCCGCCGTCAATTTCACCTGCAGCATACGCCGCAATCCCTCGACATTAAACCCCTTCAACTGACCACTAAACGCACTTGCATTGTAGGCTCTACGTGAGCCTAGGAACATCTGCACGATCCGCCAAGGTTTGCAACTCCGCCTCTGCGACCTTCCATTCCAAGGACACCGTAGCACATCGGAAATAATCGACAGCAGCCGGACGACCGCAAAACTCACTCCGACAGCAGCGATGTGGTCTGAAAAGGCACAAGTGTGACACCGCCCTGACATACGCATCTTTTGCACGGCTTGGAACAGTGATGCCATGCAGATACGGCACACGTGGCGCCCCTTGAAGAACTTGCACATGCGTTTTGGATTTCGAATAATGCTCGTCGAAAAAGAACTCGCCATGAACGTGCTGACCAGACTCCCTGACGTGCACACACACAACGTGCATGGCGTAGACATACAAAGACATGGATGCCAGAGGTTCTTCCGAACCACGATGCAGATAATCTTCGTAGAAGGACGTGCTGCGCAGCCTGGCCACTCCCCCTGACACCTGAATGTCAGTAACAGGCTCTTGCTCCGCTCCCATCATGACGTCGCAAGCACCATGGACACTTCCTCGGCCACCTGCCTGATCGAGGCCGTCGCCTCCTGATCGGTTCCTTGGTCGATTGCCCTTAGCGGGGTCGCAGCCTCCTGATAGGTTCATTGGCCGAGCATCCAGATCAGCTCTGCAAGTATTCCGCCCACGCACATGTCCAGGCACGTGGAATCCGCGATCGCGATCAGCTTGGATGAGACCCCACACAACTCGCTTCATCATGATGCGCCAAAATCGATGCGTTCGAATGACTTCCCGGCCCGTCGACAGTTGCATGCTCATCAAGCAATTGCCTTTCATCACCGCTTGATTCGCGGCCGTCCACAAGCGACATAATCGCCTACGACATTCTCGCTCCTCAGTGAAACGGCCCTGCAGTGGCTCCTCACCTGTCGCCGGTACATTGAAAGGAGCCTGACCTGCAGGAAAGGCAGCCAAGACACGCTGCGCCTGGCGCTCTGCCGCCTCTGTCTCCAGGCGCGCCTCCAATTGCGCCATGCCATGTGCCAGGCGCTTCAGAACCGGACCACACGTCATGGCAGGTTTTGCGCTATAGTCACATGTGTAAAATCCGGTCTGTATGCCAGCGCGAACTCCCTCAACAATGCATTCCAGAACCAAAGAACGTAATTGTCGTTGCGACGCCGACAGCATGCGATCAGCTACACGAGGCACATCTGCCATACCCTGACGCTGAAACTCGACAAAGGCCATGCTTCGACAAACCGTCCGCAGTTGGACATGTGAGATATACACTGCAAGCATCTCCGCCGTGCTGCGCCTGCCTGTTGATGTCATGCCGAGAACCACGATATCCAGAAACGACAAGAAAGCATCGCGTGCATTTTGAATTTGCACACGTATAGTCACCAGCCCGCGAACCGGCGTGCTATGAAAGACATCATCCTCATGAAATCAGATGTATACACTACCACACTACACCACTCGATTAATACCCCGCCCAGATCAAAGAAACAACACAAAGTAAGGCTGGACGATACCTAAAGACCATGCGTAGATAATCAACACCATCGTCTTCGAAGCCATCAGTCAGCGTGCGTCTGCAATCTTGGTAATTGAGATTGCCTCGATGAGCAGCCATGCCCACCTCCGGAAACGTGATCGTATCTTTTAATTTTAACTGACATATTCCCCTCAGAAGTCGACTACACGAATCGTTCTGAGTTTAGAGGATGAAGATGTAAACAAATAACCCAAAGCTACGGCCATATACATCACAGACCAGGCGCAGGGTAACATTGACCTTCACGAGGATTGAACTGCACAGTTACCACCCGTCCGCGGTTGGCGCTTTTGCGCGAAGTCTCCACGCGGCTTCCCAGACCGATTCGGTCAGAAAAATAAGACGCGGAGACTTCAATCCTGCCCAGTAGCTCCCGCGGAGAGTCCCCGGGCCACATGGGGGCAACTTCGGCTCCTTGCCGGTTCTGGCGACCACTCGCAATCTCGTCTTGCCGGTCTCTTCATCCGTGAACGGCAACGACACGAAACGGGTAAAGTTGAAACGACAGTGTTGCGGTTTGCGTCGACTACCTTCCGGCGCATACTTGAAACACGTGCTCTGGTGCTCATGCAGATGACCCGCCAGACAACAAACAGCACGCACATCCTCAGAAAAGGCATCACGGAAGGCAGCTGCTTCCACCTCCGCCTGCACCGCACCGGTCCGCAGAGAGTCATACTCCGCCGATTTTTTCTGACAACTACGACAGCCGCAACGTCCCTCCACGCATGGTAGGAAACGATAGTGCGGCAGACGCGACATGACAGCACCGGTCAATGGCAACTCTCGCACTTTCAGCTTTGTATCTCCAGCAGCATCCATGGCCCTCCGTGCATGACCATCCACGTAGGCCTCTACGACGGGCACCAGGGGACGACGTAACACCTTAGCCTGTACCGTGCCCTGCTCACTGAAGCCCTCCTCCAGCTCCCCGTCGAAACGATCACTCTTCTGCCACTTGGCTGTGTACGGGAGCGGAGACAAGGTGACGTCCTCCATTCTGGGATTTTCCACCAACTGCAAAGGCAACAAAGAAGCACAGGACGACATAATACTCTCCACGGCCAGCAAAGTTGCCTCCTGCCAGGCGGCCAGTGGTGCTCGGGCCTGCGGCACATAACGTCATGTTTAGACCGTTGCCACGCAAGTCCCCTAACACTTCATCACAGGTCCGTGTAGCCCTCTCAACAAAACCAGATTTGTTTGCCGTCCTGCCCCCCCTCCCCC